>CAUYLG010076180.1:0-37161 GCA_963573385.1 Cacajao melanocephalus | reverse complement strand
CCTGTAATCCCAGCAGTTTGGGAGGCAGAGGCATATAGATCACCTGAGGTCGTGAGTTCAAGACCAGCCTGACCAACATGGAGAAACCCTGTCTCTACTAAAAATACAAAAAATTAGCTGGGCATGGTGGCGCATGCCTGTGATGCCAGCTACTTGGGAGGCTGAGGCAGGAGAATCACTTGAACCTGAGAGGCAGAGGTTGCAGTGAGCTGAGATTGCACCATTGCACTCCAGCCTGGGCAACAAGAGAGAAACTCCATCTCAATAAATAAGTAAATAAATAAATAACATAATGGCAATAATAACAGCAAATACATACAAAGTTTATCCTGGGCTCAGCACCATTCTAAGTGCTTTAAATACATTAACTCATTTAACGCTCGTAATAACCCTGTGCACTGGGCACTATTATATTCTGCTTTGAGGATGGGAAAACTGAGGTACACAGGAATTAAGTCACTTGCCCCAGGTGACAGAGCTACTAAATGAAAATGTTAGGATTCAAACCCTGGGCGTTTGTCTCTGGAGTCTGTGCTCTTAAATACTGTACCACATTTTCCCAAAATTAAAAATGATATGGCCTGATAACTTGCATTATTTAAATGAATCTGGGTTTTAGGTTGACATTGACTGATGAGTTCCTTTGAATAGTTAGCTGTCCTCTTTGTTGGTTTATTACAATTAGCTAGAAGACTCTGATGGACAGGAAGTAGAACAAGGAAATAACAAATATTCATTCAAAACCCACAGAAAACCCATTTGGGAAAACAAAATGTAAGTACATGCGGAAACTAGAACTAAACTGGCTAAAATTCAGTTTGTGAGCATTTGCAAATCCCTGCATAAAATATAATGAACACATTTTCCACCAAGGGCACTGCCTGGATTCAGAAACATTGTGTGGATCACATGAAACAGCTGGTTTCAAGAAAAAACAACAACAACACCAAAAACAAAACAAAAAAAAAAAAACAAAGAAAAACTGTGTTCTTCTGTGCGTTCCGCCTTGGCCTATTGCTCCGTAATGATAGTTGCTATAGAAATGCCCAGGTGAAGTTTTCTTGTGAACACAATGGGTGATATATTCAGCATCATCTTTATTACAAGTTTAGGGCTTCAGTCAAAATCAAGTCTCCGTAAAAAGGAAATCCGCCATCTCCATAAAAGTTAATCCGTGATTTTTTTTAAAAAAGCCTGTATATTTAGAATTATCTGAGAATTAGGAATGAAAAATAGAGGTCTTCTTTATTTAGCTCTTTCTACTTAAATAATGCAGCGATGGGAGAGATTTTTGTGGGAATGTATAATTTAATATAATTGAGTAAGGGAATTAGGACGTTTCATCCACTCTGCTATTTAATGACACAGTTCTTAAGATAGCTGAGGACATTTTGTTATAGTGAAGCTGAGGTTTCCTGGAGAGTTAAGTGGGAAAACAGAGGCAAGAGGAAATCTTGGGAACAAAGGGCATGAACGGAGATGTTTAATAAATTGGAGTCAGAGAAACCTGGCTGACTGCACATGTGTAAATGAGCTCATGGATATTCAGAACAGAAATTAAATCAGCTCATGTAGACAGCGTTAAAGACCTTCCTCCTCCCCAGCCTGCTTTCCTCCGAGAGGCCACAGCAGGGCAAGCTTATTCTCTGATGTGCTCCCAATCCTACTTTCTGCACAAGTTCAGGGACTACTTGCAGATTATTTGCCACACTTAAATTAAGGAAAGGCAAAGAACAAAGCCACTTTTTCCATTGTTTAATTGCACAGTGAAAGACTCTTCATTTTAGATCACAAAGGATTATCTCCTTCACCTACCAGTTACTCTCCCCTCCCTGCTCCACTGCATCCATTTCTTCACAAATTCCCATAAAGAGCCATTCAGGACAACACATATTTATTACCACAGGGTTGCTGTGTCTCTCGGGTCCAGGCAGGGCCTTGCTGTGCCCTGGGCTCAGGGTCTCCCAAAGCTACAGTCAAGGTGCCGCCTGGGCTGCCCTCTCGGGTGGCGCCTGGAGTTCTCCAAGCCTGCAGCTCCTGCAAGTCAGCCCTCTCCACAGGCGGCTCACAGCACCGCTGTTTCCTTCTTCAGGGCCACAGGAGAATATGTCTCTGCTTGGCATCTCTGACATCAGAGAAGGATGCAGGCCTCTTTAAAAGGGCTCCCCACCACTGCATTGCTTCAGACTCATCCAAGATAATCTCTTTTTGATAATCATCATCAACTACTTAAACTGGGGCCTTAATTGTGTCAATAAAAGCCCTGCACTTGTCATATACCATTGGTTAGAAGCCAGTGGCAGGGACTGGGGGAGGGAATTCTCCAGGTTGTGACTCATTCAGAGTCACCTTGGGTGTGTCCTGCATACCTTCTGGCATTGTTTGGATGCTGTCTCCTCTGAATCTCATATTGAATTGGAATCCCGAGTCAGAGGTAGGGCCTGGTGGAGGTGATTGGCTTATGGGGGTGACCCCTTATGGCTTGGTGCTATCTTCACAATAGTGAGTGAGTTCTTAAAACATCTGACAGTGTAAAAGGTGTGGCACCTCCCCCCTCACACTCTCCCCTGCCCCGCCCGACTCTCTCCCTGTGATGCATGGGCTCCCCTCTTGCCTTCTGCCACGACTGTAGCTTCCTGAGGCCTCTCCAGAAGCCGAGCAGATGCTGGCAGCGTGCTCACTCTACAGCCTGCAGAACTGTGAGCAAATTTAACCCCATTCCTTATCAACTACCCAGTCTCAGGTCTTCTTCCTTCCCTCCCTTCCTTCCTTCCTTCCTTCCTTCCTTCCTTCCTTCCTTCCTTCCTTCCTTCCTTCCCTCCTCCTCCCTCTCTCCCTCCCTCCCTCCTTCTTTCCTTCCTTCCTTTCTTTTGAAACCACCCAGGCTGAAGTGCAGTGGTGCCATCTCAGCTCACTGCAATCTCTGCCTCCCAGGTTTAAGCGATTCTCATGCCTCAGCTTCCTGACTAGCCAAGACTGCAAGCATGTCTGCCACCACACCCAGCTAATTTCTGTATTTTTGGTAGAGACAGGGCTTCACCATGTTGGCCAGGCTGGTCTCAAACTCCTGACTTCAGGTGATTCACCTTCCTTGGCCTCCCAAAGTGCTGGAATTACAGATGTGAGCCACCAAGCTCAGACTGCTTTTTCTTTTTTAAAAAATTCATGTCCATAGGTTTTTGGGGAACAGGTGGTATTTCGTTACATGAGTAAATTCTTTAGTGAAGATCTGTGAGTTTTTGGTGCACCCATCTCCCAAGCAGTATACACTGAAAGCAATTTGTAATCTTTTATCCCTCATCCCTTCCCACCCTTTCCCCGAGTCCCCAAAGTCCATTGTATCATTCTTATGCCTTTGCTCCTCATAGCTTAGCTCCCACTTATGAGTGAGAACATACGATGTTTGGTTTTCCATTATTGAGTTATTTCACTTAGAATAATAATCTCCCATCCCATCTAGGTTGCTGAAAATGCCATTAATTCATTCATTTTTATGACTGAGTAGTATTCCATCATATATATATGATATATCATATATATATATATATAGTGTGCATATATATAGTGTGCATATATATAGGTGTATATATATATATATAGGGGTGTGTGTGTGTGTGTGTGTGTATACACCAATGCCATTAATTCATTCGTTTTTATAGCTGAGTAGTATTCCACCATATATATATGGCATATATAAATTTCTTTATCTACTCCTTGACTGACGGGCATTTGGGCTGATTCCACGTTTTTGCAATTGCGAATTGTGCTGCTATAAACATGTGTGAGCAAGTATCTTTTTCATACAATGACTTTTTTTTCCTCTGGGTAGATACCCAGTAGTGGGATTGCTGGATCAAATGGTATAAAACTTGGCACATAGACCAGTGGAACATAATAGAGAACCCAGAAATAAATCCAAATACTTACAGCCAACCAATCTTCAATGAAGCAAACAAAAGCATGAAGTGGGGAAAGGACACCCTATTCAACAAATGCTGCCAGGATAATTGGCAAGCCACATGCAGAAGAATGAAACTGGATCCTCATCTCTCACCTTATACAAAAATCAGCTCAAGATGGATCAAGGACTTAAATCTAAGGCCTGAAACTGTAAAAATTCTAGAAGATAACATGAGGAATTTCTTTATAGAAATAAAAGAATGGACTAATACAACCTCCCTGCCTCAGCCCTCAGATCTTTTCATGGACAAGGAAGAGAGGTTGAATGAGGCCCAGCAAAGTGGAGGTGTTTGCCTTTTGGTGAGGGTGGGGCTTGTCGGCAGCAAGGCCCAGGGCCCCAGGGCCCCAGGTGGTCCTTCCGAGAACCCTCTCACTTTGTTTCACTGTCTAGCCATTCTGCGGTAACAGGGGCCGCATGCCAAGTAGGTGTCTCCAGCAAAGTGACCCCTGCCTCCTCTGAAGGGACCCCGGATGCCTCTCCACTATACTCTCATTCACTCATTCACTTTTCACGTTGGGCCAGGACTGCCAGGTGTCAGGCTGCATCGGCCCTGAGGACACAGTGGCGGGCTCAAAGCACCTGCCCCCAAGGAGCTTATAGTTTAGACTGTGGCTGGGGAGGGGCTGTGTTCCAATCCTACCTTCACCAGAAGTCCTTTAATTTCAGTGGACATTATTCATCTTGAACTGACTCAAGAAAAAGGGCAATTTCTTAGCAATCATGATTGGTTTCCATGACTTAGAAACCAAGGCAGGAGCTCCCTTCAGGTGTAGTTGGATCCAGTGCCTTGTTTTTTGATAAATAATCAATAAATAAAACCTTTTTCTGTTCCTGTTCTGATTTCAGAAGGGCAGGCTAAGTGTCCTTTATCCTAGGATGTTACTAAATATTCCACAAGGTCAATATTAACTCTCCAACAGCCTGCCTGTTTTCCTCTGAGCCCTTAAATCTCACATCTAGAGAGGCACACGGTCTGACTCCCCAAGTCTGTAATGTCCTTGTCCATGTGCTACTTCAAGACAGCGTGGCACAGCCAGCCACATCCCCAGAATGGGACATGGGGTCCCACTGGCCCTCCTTGCCATGTCACTTCAGCCAAATGTCTATTTTATATTAAGGTGCCAATTTCCGTTGTAACCAAGACACATTTGGTGATGCACAGCCAACTCAACATATCAGCTCCCTGACTGGAAGTACCTGCTGCAGGCATGGCTGGGTCTAAGAGCTCCCACGATGTCACTGGGGCTCTGTTTCTCTCTGTGTCTTTACCCTGTTTGCCCTCAGTATGTTATCTTTCTTCTCTCCTTTACCTAACAGATTTCCTCCATATGGGAAGGAATCATGATTTTGAGGAATACGATTGGGCCAGGACCAGGGAAAGGTAGGTCAGCCCAGGCCAAATTCAAGGACGTTCTGGCTCTCAGGTTTGTGCAGGACGAAGTACCTCCTGTGTTTTGTGACACTTGCCCCAGCGCCCTTCCCCTATACCCCACTCTGCACAGGATCCAGGAACCATCAGCTCAGCAATCCCAACAGAAAGAGCTTCCCTCTCCCACAGTTTCCATAGGTTGTAAATCAATTCCAGTAACCATGAGTGGCCCTGCTTGGGCACATGGTCTCACTTTGAACCAATTCCTGTTGCTGGGGATGGAGTATTCAGTTGACCAAAGCTGAATCATCTGCATCCCTGGGGCCTGCAACAGCGAGGCAATCTGATCCATGGTCCCCCTCCAATCTGATCCATGGAGAATCAAATGGAACGGGGTAGAAGCAGCACCCCAAAACACAAAAGCAACAAATGGCTCCTGTATTTCCACCCAAACAAATGAGCCCCTAATTCGACACCATTTGTTATAACTTTGTACTGCTGTGCATTTCTTAGGCTTGCCTCTTCAGTCATGTTCCAAAGTCCATGAGGATGAGAACAGTGCTTGATGTCCCCACACCACTGACCATAGTGTCTTACACATTGTAGGTGCTCAGGAAGCCTCTGCAGGTTAAGGTGCGTCTGCATTAGAGTTGCTAATGATGCAGATTCTTGCAGGGCTTGATAGAAAACACTGATGGTTTCTAACCACCATTTGGTTACGTTAATCCATGTTAGAGATGATGCAGTGTAGAGAGAAGTATTTTGGGGATTCCAAAATGCTGAGTCTCTCAGCGGATTATTTTCTATGGGTTATATGCATATGGAAAATCAGAACCTCCTCCAGGAGCTGAGAGAATCTGAATCACTTTCTGGAAAGTGCATTGCAGTGCTCCTGCTTGGAGAGCTAAGTGCCTAACGGGGGAAAATGCTGGATTCTATGTTGGTATTGTGAGAATAGCTCAGCCCTGCCTCATAGACTCTGGAGATTCCATTCTTTCCAACCAACAGGAAAACTTGGGAAAGTCAGTGAGGGTCAGGAGCCAGGCACTGGGGCATTGGATCCAGAGCCTTCAGGTAAGTCACAATGTCCCTGTCTCATGCTGGGGCTTTGCAAGGTTCCCTGTGTTCCTGTGGAGAGGTAGGTGTTTCTTTTTAATGACACCAGAGTCAGAGCTTAACAAAGGGCAGATCCTACAGAAGGGAAGCAAGATCAGGAAATATCATCTCTGGGCAGTTTCGGCAGATGCAAAGTGGTTCTTCTGTTTATACGTCAAATTGGGAAAGAATTGTTCTTTGGGGAAAAATCTGACTCAGAAAGGAGAGATCTCTTTCCCTGGCACCAAAGGGTGTGAGTTCCTGACGGGCAGAGAGCCCCTGCAATATGCAAACTGGCTTGCAGAAGCCCTCCTATTAAAATGCCAGTCAAGAAGCAGTGTCCTTCTGACAGCTTCTCAGAATAAACAGGGTGGCAGTTTGCATTTGAGATGTGCAGATGTGCTGGAGTTGGCTCTCAATTTGGCAGAAGCAGAGTTAAAGGGGCACCATCTAACACTCAGGGACTTATTACAGAAAGCAGTGAGCATTGCAAAGCAAGCGAGAGTCTGAGTGAAGACAGGGCTTCATGACTGATGGACTGTTTCATGCCCTGCATTCCTGACTGGAGGAGGGAAGGAAGGATGGAGAGGTGCCAGTATCAATCAGTATCAATATCTTAGACTTTTGTTCATCTTAAAAATTCAGCTCGAATGTACCCTCTTACTTTTCAATTGTTTTAAAATGGAACAAAATTTTCATTTGCTCTAACATTTTCATTTACAGTTTCTGCACGCAATGGAGTGTCTCTCTTCTGTAGATGAGGCTTCCTCAAACCATACTCATCGGCACAATAGTTCCACGGATGTTACAAGTGTTCTTTTGCAGAGAGGTTCTTTGGGCTAAAAAGTCCGAGAAAAGTGGGTTGAATGAAGCAAAGCAAGTGTCTCCCCTGCAGGACTTTAATAAATCAGTTCTCACAGTGAGCCTCTGGGAGGGGCGGTTCAACCAGGAATCCAGGCTTCTTCCCATGGGTGTGTTCAACTCAGAACTCCTTTTCCCACAAAATATCTCATGCGAGTTGGCAAAATGTTATAGATGTTTCAAATTGGACAACTAAGATGACACATCTGGGGGCCTCAGAGCACAGAGACCTATGTTAAATGATGAATTAAGGTGGACTCGAATATGAGGAGGTTGGAGCCTGGTGGGTGAAAAGCAAGCGCTGAGTTGCCTGGACAGGGAGCAGCAGTAAGAATGCAGACCCAGCCAGCAACTGTGTTAGCCAAATGTCCCCTCAAGCCACACTGCAGGGACTAGCTCCCTTGTCCAATGTTTGAGCAGAGACCTCACCCTCCAAGAAACCCATTGTCTGCCTCCTTTCCTCCCAGCCACTGGTGCTGGTCAAGGTTGAAAGAGAATAGCCAGTAGATAGATGCTAAATGTTGCTCCATTCCCTGCACTGAATTTCACGTTTGTGATCATTTCTATCTCCACCTCCCCTAAGTCAAAGGCTTTTTATTTTCAGGGGTCTCTAGACAGTAATCTCACAAATGGCATGGGGAGTCTAAATAAGACTATCTGCCTAAAGCGGTAAGTTCCTGAGAGGTGGCCCCATGTCACGTTGCTGCACAGTCAAACACAGATACTCGCTGAATACTTCAAATAAGAACTATGATGTTTATTTGCTAGCAACATCTCAGATTCAGCTCACCTTTTTTCTGGTCTTATTATTTTATCATATGAAAGTTTCTTTCATAATAAAAAATGGAGAGAATATGTACATGTACATGTACACACATATATATTTACATATATAATATAAAAAGGTATATATAAAGTTGGTTTCCAAGAAAGGAGAAGGAGGCAGAGAGGGATGATGGGTCAGGTATTCAAATTTAATGATACTTCCACTTTGCAATGTTAAAGCATTGGTTGGTTGGAATATAATGAATCCAAGTTAAAATACCATCTGAAGGGCCATCAGCAGCTTGTAAATAAACCCATTTAGGAGTTGGTATCAGCCAGGGTTCAACAAGGAACAGTAGAGCTAGTAGAAGAGTAATCTCCATCTCACTCTCTCATCTATCTATCCATATCTCTACCTATCTATCTATCTTTTATCTATCATCTGTGTATCCATATTTATCTGTATCTATCATGTTTATCCATATCTCTATCTATCCATATCTCTATCTATTTATCATCTATCTTTATCATCTATCTATCCATATTTATCTGTATCTATCATCTATTTATCCATATCTCTATCTATCTATTATCTATCTGCCTATCTCTCTTTCTATCTATTCATCCATCTCTGTCTATCTACATTTCTATCTATTCATCCATCTCTGTCTATCTGCCTATCTATCCATCTACCTATCTCTTTCTATCTATTCATCATCTCTATCTATCATCTATCTATCTATGTCTCTACTTATGTCTCTATCTATCTATCTATCTTTCTATCTATTCATCCATATCTATCTATCTATCTATCTATCTATCTATCTATCTATCTATATCAGCATTGATAACAAGAAATGGGCTCATTTCATTGCAGGGGCTTACCAAGCAAGTTCTAAAACCATAGGCAGGCAGTCCAGAAGGGAAGACCACACGGGGTAGAAACCCATGGGCACAGGCCAAGCTCTACACTTCAGCTTGGCTTTTAGGGTCTTTCAACTGATTCATTCAGGCCCACCCAATGTACAGGGTAATCTCTTATTAAAGTAGAGAAATCAGAGATTTAATTATATCTGCAAAATACTTTCAGAGCAACACCCAGATCAGTGTTTGAACCAGGACCTGCAGCCTGACCAAATTGCCATCCTGGAGCTCTTCTTTTTTTTTTTTTTGACAGGGTCTTGCTGTGTCATCCAGGCTGGAATACAGTAGCATGATCATGGCTCACTGCAGCCTCAACTTTCTGGGCTCAAGCGATCCTCCCACTTCAACCTCCAGAGTAGCTGGGACCACAGGTGCACACCACCATGCCCGGTTAGCTTTTATATTTTTTGTACAGACGCGGTTTTGCCATGTTGCTCAAGCTGGTATCAAACTCCTGAACTAGAGCAATTCACCCACCTTGGCCTCCCAAAGTGTTGGGATTACAGGCATCAGCCACTGCGCCTAACGTGGAGTTCTTTACAAGTACAGACGGCAAGGTGAGGTCAGAAGTCAGAGTAGGGATTCAGGCCCTGGTTTGATTGACTCTAAACCCAAGGGTAAAAATCCTTGCTTCCTCCCCTCTAGGGGAAGAAAGAGGTATTCCTCCGGCCTCATTCTTACACATAAAGAGACTGTCTGAAGCATCATCCAACTTCTGACAGTCTCTTTATCCGTAAGTTCATTCTGTTTTGGTCAAAAACAAATATCTAGCTTTCTACCGACTATCTGTGGCCCACTCTAAAGTCCAAGGACTCTGAAGTTGTGTTGCTTCCTGCTTTTAAGTAAAACTAAGCAGATTATCACCCAAATTATTATTCAGAAAGGGTGTTTGCCCACTCACCTTTGTAAGTGGGTCAAAGTCGACTGTAACCTTTTTCTAACAATTGCTCCATATGCTGATTTTTTTTAAAATTATGATTCTTTTTTCCATTATCAGGGTCTACTTCTTGAATTAGACGTACTCTTGATTTTGTAAAAAGGGGATTGGGTGTATCTTTTCTTACTTTTGAGGCTGAAACACTACTCTGTTGGCTTGGCTCTGATGTACTTGCAGTCAGAGAGAAAAGAAATTTGAGAAAACGAAGCAGCTGCGTACACCATGTCCACGACGATTTGCAGTTCCACGCTCAGCTCACCCAGTGCGCATGTAGTTAGCCTCGCTGGGCCAGGGTGGGTCTGTGATTGTGGCAGGACACTACCCGACATGGGCTATGACTTGAAGGTAAAGACTGGGCAGTGCAGTGTGGGATCCCCACAGAAATGCTGCTTGTGCTGAGACTTTGCTTCCATAAAGTCTTCCCTTCAAACACCCTGTGGGGTGTGGGCAGCAGAAGGCACCTGTCTGTGTCCAGCAGGGTCTCCAGTTTGTTCGTTCGAGGGACAGTCATCGGAGGTTGACGTGTATTGGGCACAGGACTCAACTCTGGGGAAGGGGCGTGGACAGAGAAAAGCTGCTTGGGCCTCTTGAGGCTAATGGACCAGCTGGGAAGGCAGACCCTAAAGACATGACAGCCACGAGGGCTGCATGCCTTGGTGGACAGTCTAGGAAGTGATGCCAAGGCCAGGAGCAGACCCAGCAGCAGCTAAGCACGTCTGCAGGGCAAGTCCATCCTGTATCTTTGACAGGAATAGGATTCGTAGACCAGGCACTGCCTTCAAACCTGGAAAAATGGGCCCTGCCCTGAGCCTTGCACGTTAGCAACTCACCCCCCACCCACTGCTGCTACCCCTACCATCACTGCCCCTGCTGGCAACTGCTGAGGGAGGGGGCCATGGCAGTCCTGTCTTCAGCCCCATTTCCTCTGAGACAGGAAGGAAGGATGGCTGCCCCCATTTCTGTCCTGAGCTCACCATTCAATCTCTTTCTCCTCCCTTTCTTCAGAAAAGCATTTCAGAAGCACAGGTCATAAGAGGACAGCAGCGTGTGCTTCCTGCCTGCACCCTCTACTTGAGGTATCGCTCTGCTGTGGTATCTCAGTCTCTCTTTGCAGGAACTTTGGAGCAGGTTTTGTCTCTGTTTTACAGATGGAGAAACTGAGGCCTCCAAAGGGCAACTTTCACAATCTCAGGGAGCAGCAGCCATCCAGCTCTAAGCCTGGGGGATCTGCATCCTATCACACTGCCTTCCGCTTTGGAGGGACACTTCTGCAGATGGAACCTGGGATCTGCTCTAATTCTCTTTTGTTGGTAAATCTTCATCAAACTGTGACTGTTGTAGCAAAGCAATGGTGAGCCTGGGTAGCCTCCACATTCCAGGATAGAGACGGTCTCTTCTTCCCCACGGATTGATCTCTGCCTCTCCCTCCGTCCCAAGCCCATTCCTCTCCAGAGCAGGCAGAAACCTTGGGGGACTGTCAGTGACCAACGAAGGGAATGGGGTTATCCTGAGTGAAAGGATGGATGATGACTGAGGAGCTCCGAGGGACTCAATGTCTGGACGAAGCAACCCTGTGTGAAGGGCAGCCCTGCCTGTGTGCTTCCCTCTGGGAACGGGAGCCCCTTGATACTGAATCTTATTATTCTCCCAAAAACCTGGATATATTGACTTTTATGTGAAATACTTACTTTTTAAAATGTTGCCAGTGAGTTACAAACAGGTCTGGATCTGGCAGATGGGGACTCACTCTGGCCCAGGCTGCCCATCGGTGACCCTTGCCCTCACCGGCTTGTATCAGACCCGCAAGAAGCCCCAGGTCTCCTCCAACCAGGCCAGAGGTGGCTGAAATGCCTTGTAAGAAAGGAGGGTTCTGACTCTGACTCTGACCAGAAGGCCAGGGCCAGCAGACCTTTTTCAGGTTGCCTTCTGCTTCTCGGCTCTACTGAGAATGCAGATGGAAATGAAAAAGAAATGTGCTAGGCGGACTGGAGGGAAATCAGCTCGGCTAAGTGCATGGCCCTGGGTAGCTGTGAGGCTGGGGCAAGTCATGGGAGATTCATACTTTTTCCAGGCCAGTTCTCCCATTCATAATGTAACATTTACGATATTTTTTTCTGCCCCTGTAGAACGGAAAGGAATGTAACTGCAGGTTCTTTTCTAGCAACCTCGGCTCAGAGCTGCCTATCCACCTACCAAGAGACTCCCGTTCCTCTCTCCACCTTGTGTGCGGTTTTTTTTCTTCCCCCGCAATACCTTCTTCTTCTTTTTTTTTTCCTAGTGGTCCCATTTTTTTTTTTCTTAGTGGTCCCATTTCTCTCTTCTGTAATGAAAAAGCAGTAGTAGCAGTGGGTTGCCTGTAAGATAAGCTTGTTTTGTTTTCAGCCTTTTTATTATTTAACCCTCACCCACAGGGAGGTAAACCGATACCCTATCAAGGAAGAGACGGACAAACCCAGGAAACAGGCAGGGGGATTGTGCGGAAATTTCAGGTCAGGATTTGCTCGGGCTGGAAGATTTAATTTGCCAGACTGCTGGGCCTGTCAAAAGTTTCTGCAGTAACCACTTGGGTCTTCATAAAGCCAAAACAGCAGAGGAGGAAAATGAAATTTTGGATCAATTTCTTTGTTTGGAGACCTTAACTTACGTTCAGTTGAGGAAAGAAAAAAAAAAAGGAAAGAGAGAATCCAACCAGCCGACTGGAATTGTCACCGCAGATTAGCCTTGGAAACCAGAGCACAGGTTTGTACATTCATAAGGAAATAGAGGGGGCCCGAAACTCTGTTCCAGTTCTTTCGAAAGAACCCAGAATTGTGCTCTTTTTACCTCCCACTGGCCCCATCTGTAAACATACGCTCCTTCCCACAGGGACAAGATGAGCGCGGGCAATTGAAGAGGAAGGTAAGGATGCCATGGGCGGGACAGTGGCAAGGTCAAGGGCCTGGGGGCCAGGGAGACCCCCGGTAGGAGCCAGTGAGTGTCCACGAGGGGGCTAAGAGATGGCTGGTGGAAGCGCCTGGGCGTCACTGCATGTCTGCTGTGGCTCTTTCCCACACACTGGAACCCTGGCGTCTGTGCTAGAGGAGGCCTCTCATCTGCCTGCTCACAGCATGGTCCATTGCTGTCTGCCATGTAGGTGCCTAAAAATGCCTTCAAGAGATGGAAAAAAAGAGTTGGCATGGAGCAGGATGTAGATTGACTTGTGGTTTCCTTGGCTTTAGAGGTAATCACTTCAGTTTAGGAATTGGAGCAAATGAGCTATTAATTTATTTTCATTTATTGTGATTCATTCAACGTTTAAGCAGAAACGGGGTACTTGCATAGTCTTAAGTACTGCCCTCCAAATATTTGATAATTATAAAGGGAAAAGTCGTAAGTTTATAGTGGAGAATATTGGCACTCAGTACACTAGTCTCAGTTCAAGGTTAACATCACAGGGATACATACTGACATCACGGGCTCCTTCTAGGGTGCACTGGGAAGGCACATTACTTTAGGGTTATCCCTCTGAATAATATGTATCTTTAATCTAATCATGAGTAAACATCAAACTCCAATTCTGATATTTTCTAGAAAATAACTGACTAATAGTCTTCCGAAGTGTCAAGGTCATGAAAGACAAGGAAAGACTGAGGAAGACTGCCCAAAATTGGAAGTCACCAAAAGGACACAGATGACCAAATACACTGTGGGGTCCCCGGATGGATCCTGGAATAGAAAAAGGACATTCGCAGGAAAACTGGGGATATTCAAATAAGTTCCCTATTCCAGTTAACAGTATTGTGGCAAGAATAACTTCTTAGTTTAGACAAATGTGTGATGGCTCTTTAAGATGGTAATATAAGAGAAAGCTGGGTGAAGAGTAGTTGAATGCTCTATGATTTTTGCAAATTTTCTGTAGGTTTAGAATTTTCTGACTCTCAAAAAAAATAAAAAACTAACTGTTAGAAAAAAGTAGCATTGTTTAGAGGTGTTCACTACATGGTACCCAAGAATGTATAATACTTATATCCACAGACTCCTGACCTTTCTCTTTGATTCCTTATTCGCATTTTAATTATGCACATTGAAGTGAACAGTGTGCCCCAAGGACATAGGACACTGGGCACAGCTGAGATATCATAAATGCATTACCGAATATATAGTCTAAGAGGACCATTTCGTTTTCCCAAGGTTCAAGGGATCTCTGCATCTCATTCACTGTAGATGGTGTATGGTGTCCTTGGGGAAGGTGGAGGTCAGAATGGCTGTTGGAGATTGAGTGGTCATGCAGGCTACTGCTATAGTTCATCAAGAGGGATGTAAGGGGTGGACATTCACCATCTGTGGAGGACAGTTCTGGTCTAGTTGCAAAGAAAAGAGGTGTGTCCAAGTAAGCTCAGCATTCTGTTGTACAGATATAAAAGGCAATCTTAAAGACAAAGCCATTGGCCATGTAGCTGTGTGGTTGGGTTTTAAAAGTTGAGACATAGTTTCATTAATGGGCTAAGAGTTTATGGCTATGTCAGGTACTTTATTGTGTGAAGGATTCCATGTTACTTTTTTTGTTTTGTATTTTTGTGAAGAGGTTTCTGATTGAGAGAAATACCAACTCCTTGCTCTGCAAAAAAGGGAGTATAGCAGTCAGCTATTGCCACACTGATGCTGCATAACAAATGACTTTACAACTAAATGGCTTACAAGAAGGCTTTATTTTTTTCACTCACGTGTCTGCAGGTCAATTGCAATTCAGCTGATGGAGACTGGGTTCAGCTCCAGGCTGTGAGTTCTGAGTTCAGTACATGTCTGATGCATGTGTCCATGTCTGATGCATTCAGTCCACTCCTGATACACATCTGATACATGATTTGGGATCCAACAGACAATATGGACAAGGAGGGTTAGTCTCGATGACCCATGGTAGCTCTGCTTTTTATCTATTCAGTTTGTTTTGCTGTCTGTTTTGTTTTTTTTTAAATAGTAACTGCTCCTTGTTTTGTGTTTAGGGAAATGTCCCCTGCCCACTCCACATCGTCTGGTGGACTTTGTCAACCCAGATGCTACTTCTTGCTTGGCCTCAGAGGCAGGTTTTCTGACCAGGCACAAGCAATTGCAGGACTTTCCCCCCTGACTACTGTCAATATCTCAAGAAGGGCACACTAAAGAGGCTAGGCATACAGACATCCTCTGTGGAAAGTGAGTGAAAACACTGGCTCGCTCTCTGGTAACTGCCACAGTGGAAGCCACTCGTCTGAGATAGTGGTTCACTTTCCTAGACCTGGTGAAGAATGTAACTGTAATAGGACAGGATGAGGTGAACAAGGGGGAGAGAGCTAGCTACTGCTTAACCTCATTGAACTATTGAATCTACCTTAGACTAAAGGTTTCTGGGCCCGAAGTTCCAAATTCTAAGCTAATATAATTGCTTCTTGTAAGAACAAGTTTTACTTTTTAATTTTTTTGATACTTTTAATCCAAATTAACCAACACGGCCATGGTAGAAGGAGCAGGAAGTGGCCTCCTCAGCAATGTATCTTTTTGTTTGTTTATTTTCAGAGATAGGATCTCACTGTGTGGCCCATGCAGGAGTGCAGTGGCACCATATAGCTCAGTGCGGCTTTGAACTCCTGGGCTCACTTGATCCTTTGATCCCTCTGCCCCAGCCTCCTGAGCCTCTGACATTACAAACATGTACCAGTATGCCTGGCTATTATTTGTGTTATTTTTTGTAGAGATGGAGTCTCACTATGTGGTCCAGGCTATATTCTCGTCTCAAACAATCTTCCCACTTTGGCTCCCCAAAGCCCTGAAGTTACAGGAATGAGTCACTGCACCAGGCCAATAATGCATCTTTTGGAAATATATTTATTGAGACATAATTTATGTCCTGTAGAATTCCCCCATTTACACTGGACAATTAGGTGAGTAAATTCATATAGATGAGCAAGCATCACCGTAATCTTAGCTGAGACTGTTCTAGTATTGCCCCATTTAACTGTCTCATGCTTCAGGAAGACGGTTGGCCCCACGTGCCACTTTTTACACTCCCAGCTCTGGCTCTCTCCTTGCAAGGCTTCCTTTTGCTTGCACCAAAGACTCTGGACCTGGCCTCAACCTGCTGTGGCTGTAACTAATTGTGCCAATGAGCTCTCTCTTCTTGGGAGTTCATGTTGTCCCTCTTGACGGTTCCTATTATACATCAATCCAGAAAAGAAAAAACAAATATTTAAACATTGGAATCCTTATTTGAGAAGGAAAAGAAACTTCTCTGTTGGGTTAAAATTTCCCCATGGGAATCCGGTCATATGTGATTTGAATCTGAAGTCATTCTTCATTGCATTATTTGGGTTTATTGCATAACTTCTAGTAAGCTATGCTGGAGAAGCTGGCTGAACATTAATTTGAAATATTTTAAGTTCTTGGTAGACTTTTGGACTAACACACAGCATTGTTTTGTAGTTCACCTCCTTAATTAGAGAATACACATAAGCTGTGTGGCCCCTTTCAAATGTTCTTATGTGGGTGATCTTTGGAAGGGGAACCCAGATAACAAATGAATGGTGGGGTGGGGGGAAGCTGGAACTTCTACCAGGAATCAAAGACCCTCTTTCTGTTTCTCAAGAGCCAGAATATCTGCATCTTTAGGATTCACTGTCTCCTTCATTTTTTCACTGGCTTCCTCTGCTCACAAACAACACTCATGACTATGACATCTCAAGTTACACGAATGAACACCTGATGCCCACCACCCGGTAATGCTGTCGCCACATCTTTAGGTTGCAATTCTGGAGACAAGTGGGTAGTGGTGGTTAGTGCCCTGCTGGCCCAGGGCCAGATGTGGTTAGTGTGGCTGCTCCTTCAGCAGGGCTGTTCCTGGGCAAGTTCTCAGAGAAGGGGCTTGTTGCTAAGCCAGCTACTCCAAAGTGGGCGCTCCTCTAACCTCATGGAGCCAAGAAGACAGACCACTGGAGTATAGCTACAGTCCAAATCAAAGATGATAAAAAGAGAAGAAAAAATAGAAGAACATCTGTTAAGCTGGAAATAATTTAAGCCAGAGATCTCCTAGCTTTGCAAAGTTGCAGAAGTTTCTTATGATAGGCTAATTCTAGAAACTTCCTCCCACTCACTCCCTAAACATTTAAAATTAGAATTAGCTTTCTTTCATAAGTTTCAGAAGACTACCCCAAACGCATAGTATTTCCAGTAACATCCAAAGGTATATCTCCCCATCCCCACATCTTGAATGTGGGAATATTAAAATAATGATGTGTTTTTGCTATCGTAAAGCTCTTTTTAAAGCACTTGCAAAATCCAGTAGCCAAGAGTCTGAGATCCAGTCAGAGTCTGAGCCAACTCCCTCTGGTTGGCAATTGCATGCTGTTAAATATTCAGGAATTAGCAAGTCAGCTATTAAATCATTGGTAGCTTTTAGTCAGCTATGGTGGGACTATTTACACCACGGAAATTGACAAATGCTAAAAAGTCCATTCTTTCACTTCTTGTTTTTTTAATCCCAGAGGGCTGGTTTACCAGAATATACCTGATTTAAATCTGGTTCCAGTCACCTACGAGCTGTCTGCCTGTGGGTTTGTTATTTAATCTCCCAGTTCCTTAGTTTCTTCATCTATAAAATGAGGACAAACAGTATTTATCTCATGGAGGGTTTCCGTGAGACCTGCAAGAGGTAAAGTGTATGTAAAGCTCTTGGAACGTTCTCCATCACACTGATTACTATATAACTAAAAGAACATTTGTGTCTATCTTACAGGGAATTACTGTGAGACTTTCATGAGGTGAGGCAGAGACAAAACATGCTCAGCCAACACTGGTGACTGTACAGCAGAGCCCTGGCCAAGACAAAGGACCCCTGCTCTACCCACTCAGAAGGACAGCCCAAGAAAGGGCCTTCTGCGAAGCAGTTGCAGCAATTCAGACACAGCCATCTCATCAGGAAAGGTCATTAGGTTGGCATTTAGAAACAACAGGAAACAGCAGCCTAATTTAAAAAGAAAAGCTTTCAGGAAAACAGATTTTCTGCCTCCTTGCTTCCAGAAAGCTCTCCCCAAAGCCACGGAGGCATTTATAATTGTAGTAACAAGAAATGAGCAAGGGCAGAGACTGAAGTCATTTTCGTTAAGGAATCACAGACAGAATTGCTCCTCCAAACATGGCAAAGCCACCTCTCCTTTTTTCCTTTTTCTTTTTCTTTTTATTTTTTGTTGTTGCTCACAATGGTCTTAAAAAAATAACGTTTCATGCTTGTGGTTGGCATGTGCAGAAGAGCAAATTCTTAGCATGGAGCCCCTCAGGCATCCTAGGAAGATGATCTGTGTCGTGGGTTGGAGGAGGGGTCAAGGCATTCCAGCGTGGTCCCGCCCTCAGTCTCTTGTCTTCAAGGGACAAGCCATCCAGGTGTGCAAGCTCAGGTAACACTCTAAAAGCATCACAGAGATGATGAGAGCAAGATGAGCCGGAGGTTGCCTTAGAGGGAGTCCCACATCCCAGAGCCTAAGCCTCGTCCCTCTGCCAAACTCAAGGCCCACCCTCACTTACAACGTGTTGTGTTGAATCCTGACCAGGCAGCTTAGAACTGCTTACTGCCTTTGAGCCTGAGACCTCTCCTCTCTGCATTGCAGATAATCAGGCCTGCCCTTCAACCCATGGTGTTTCTAAGTGAGGCCTGGAGTCTGCTGGATGCTCACACAGTTTCATTTATTTTGGCTTCATTTTTTCTTCCTTTCTAACTTCCCTACCTGCTGAGCCTGTGATTGCTCACAGAACCCATGAGAAAGACATGGCCCCTTTTCCCCATCCTCTGCTTCTCAGTCTTTGGTTAGCTCAGTAACACACATCTGCCAGGGGTGCCACACAGCTCACTGCTCACTGCCAGGGACCGATGGTGAGCTCATTGACCAGCTTCCTGTGATTCTTTCTTTGATGAAATGCACCTCTTTGGGGGAGGCAGGGAAAAATCTAATAAAGAAATTGCAAATTCTGATAAATGCTTGAGGAAAGCAAATGAGACGCTGAGAACCTCACTCCGTCTCAGTAGCAGGAGGCACAGGGCTGCTAGTCTGTGGATGCTGTGCAGAAAAGACCACACAAGGGGGTGACTTGAAGCTGAGACTCGCTAAGATGACAGCCAGCCAGCTCCGAGGGAGCCAGATATGGGAGAAACACAAACTCACACACACACACACCACACTCACATACACACACACTTGCACACACATATACATATACTCATACATATACACATACTCATACATACACACAAGCACACATACGCTCTCACATATACCCATATAGATACACTCACACACACAATACACACATTCACACACATATACACACTCACACTCATACTCATACAAGCACATTGTACATACACATAAAAGCACACACAAACACATTTGCACACATACACACACATATATACTCGTACACACACTTGCATGCACTTACACATAGACACACATGCACACACACACCACAGTTACACACTCACATGCACACACACATACACATGCTCATACACACACATATACTCACATACACATGAACATGCATACACACATGAACACATACATGTGCATACTTACACACTCACACATGTTGTACCAGGAGCCCAGCAAGAGGCAGGACCCTATGGAATCCTAATCAAACATAAAGAAACCAAAAGTACCACTGAAATCTTGACAGTGGGTATGCGTTTCTTAGAGTAGCACCAGCTCTCCTCTCTATTCCCTAAAGTTTTCAAAAAATAAAACAAAGCAACAAAGACAAAGGCCTTGGAAAAGGGCCTGTTTGAGGACCGGAAAGGCTTTGTGTTTGGGGAGTGAGAAAGGACCCTGAGGGGAGCAGCTTCCATCAAGCAGGGCTTATGGAGTTGGATTTTATTCCAGGAATCTTCTTGGCATCTGCGGTGGTCAGAATCATCTCCGTCCCCCTCCCACCATGGCTATCCATATCCAATCCCAGAACCCGTGGCTGTGTTAGTTTCCACAGCAAAGGGGAATGTAGGTTGCACATGGAATGTAGGTTGCTGGCCTGCTAGCCCTAAGAAAGGGACATTATCCTGGACTTCCCAGGTGGGCGGCCATGATTTCTCAGGCAGGCCATGTCATTGCAGGTCCTTGAGAGCGGAAGAGGGAGGCAGGAGAAGGAGTCCAAGTGATATGGCATGAGAGGACATGGCCCTTCACTGCTGATGGCTTTGGAAACGAAGAAAGTGGCCAGGAGCCCAGGAGCATGGAAGCTGGGAAAGGCAAGAAGTGGCTTCCACCCTGGAGCCTCCTGAAGAAGCCAACCCTGAAGTTCCCTTGATTTTAGCCCAGTGAGACACATGTTGGACTTTGGCTTCTAAAACTAGTAGGTAATAACATTGTACTGTTTAAACTGCTGAGTCTGTGGTCACCTGTTTCGGTCACAGGAAGTGAATGCAGCAGCCTAGTCCCTGGGAAGGAATGGGTCCACTCAATAGACTTCCCCAGTGATGTACACTTGAGCTCAAGTTTTACACCTTAGCACGGCATTCCTCAAACAGGCCTCCTTTGACCCGGCAGGGGAGACAAGGAGGGAAGGGGAGAGGAGGGGCATTTGGTGATGTCTGGGGAAAGATTCGGCAATGGCATCTGGCAGGGGGAATTTGGCAATGTCTAGAGAGATATCAGGCTGTGGCTGGGGGAGGGAGGTGCTCCTGGCACTAGGGGACTGGGATCAGGAGTGCTGCTGACCATCCCATAATGCACAGGACAGTCCTCACACCCGAGATGGTCTGGCCTTCCCCCACCAAATGTCAAGAGTGGCGATGCTGAGACACTTCTGCACAGAAAACGAAATTCTTTAGCCCAACTAAATGCACATGTTTTCAAAGGTAATTATAAGGGTAAAAACATAGTACACAGTGAGTGGAATTTTTTTTCAGGTGCCTGACAGTCCTATCATTTATCCTGACGCCAGATAATAATGGGCTTGTTCTCTACCTGATTAAAAAATATGTCACAGGTCCTTTAATCTGTCAGAAGGTACTGCTCCAAACACCAAGGGACTCATAGGAAATGGAGCAAATTCTCATGGTCCTGTTTTCTACTGATGTCTTGAGAGCTTGCTTTTCTCTTCTGCCTTACAGTGTCTTCTTCTACCTGCCCTCCACCAGAGGGTACCGGTTAATTCTTTGACATTGAGAAATTCAAATCTGACCCATGTGACTTTTGATCCCTGGAAGAGATGAAAGAAAATACTTTGCATTGATCATGATGATGAGCGGACACAGTTCTTTGTCACTGAACCCCAGGCACAAAGCCACTGAGCTGAGTAATACGTATGAAAATGGTCAAGCTCTAATTTTGCTTCCTACTCTGAGCTTGCTAGAGAATGCTACCACTAGGGAGAACTCATATTCTTCAAAGGTTAGGCTATGCTTATATCAATGAGCTGGGTGCATTTGCTAAACTATAGGAATAAAAACTACCCCTCCATCTCGTCAGGGGCTATCTCGGTATGTTTTATTCAGTTGGCACAAGATGAATGGGCCCCAAGAATTTTAAAAGGTCACATAGGATCTCAGATTGAGGAAGTCAATTCCAGATCAGAAAAAAAGGTAAGTTCTCCATGGCCTGACAGAAGCCTCAATCAGTGCCAAGGTTCTGAGAATACTCAGGCAGATACACACACACACACACACAGATGTATGCAGACCCTGTGTGTATCCACTGTCTGTAGATAATATAGCCATGGGGTATACATATTCCCATGAGGTGAATGTGCCATTTCACATACTATTTATTGACAAGCTATCCACTGTATACTACATTTTGTATTTCATTATTTTACACAAGGGTCCTGTAAACTAGGCATGATCGTTTTCCCTTTCTCAGGTAAGTAAATAGACTCAGTGCACACTGGTACTTACCTACTAAGGAGACCAGCAGAAACTCAAACACAAGTGTCTTCTCACTTCATTAGGCTGTGTTTTGGAAAATCCAGAAGTCTTAACAGAAAAACCATTTTTAAAAAACTGTTTAAAATATACAGGTATATTTGACTCACTGGAATCTTAACTTTATCACCTTAACTTGGCTATCATCTGACTGCATGTGGCTGTCTTCTGGTTATCTTAACCTGCCTCCCTTGCAGCTATGACTATGTAATCAGCAGCTTCCCCTCAGTCTTTAAGACACTCCAGAATGGGTCAACAATCCTAGAAGCTGGGGTATGGCCAGTACAGATTATTTTATCAGTGCTTCCCAAAATATGTTCTAAAAAACATGAAATGGTAAAAAGGGGACTTGTTTGGGAATTCTCTCTTCCTAGTGAAAGAAATGTGTGTGCCCACTTTGAATCTGGAGTGCCTTGTGCTTCTAGGCGATGGAGCTAGTTAGATGAATTTTTGTGAAGTCATATGCTTCCCCAGGCATTACGTCCATGGGAGAGAATGGTCTTGGTGTAGCTCCAGGATGCTGTGAACTGTTGAAGCATGTGGCTGCCTGCTAATGGTACGATTTCACTTCCTGTGATCCTCCTGAGTGTGGGAAGAACACTGGGGAAGCTCACGGTGTTCTGAGGGTCTTCTACCTCCTCCAGCGGCTCAATATTTTTGGTTGTTGTTGCAGGCCCGTTTGAAGCCCCCACTGTCTGCAGAGCTCATTAGAGGTGAGAAACTGCTTCTAAACTAGCAAATGACAAATTTTCTTCACTTACACAGGTGCCAAAGGAACAGGTCATTACGGGTTGCTCCTGTTTAGATTAATCACAGTAAACACCCGCTCCTGCGTTGACCCATCACTTATCAACAACAGCTAAACGAGGCATTATTTAATCATGTAACCCTGAGCACCAGCCACCCTCTTTATCCACAGAGACATGACTATCTGGTTCTTTAACAAATATCTGAAGATTTCAGCTGCCAGCAGATATTGATCAATTTCGGAGCTCCTTCCCAAAATCAATACCTGCACACAGCCAGGACTTGAGGCTCTGGGAAAGAAGGAATTGATGATCTGAACCTCCTTTTAACAGTCAGGTTGCCAGAGACCCGGGTGTCCAGGCTGAGGGAAGTGCCCACCCCACTGCCTTCACAGCTTATCTTCCAAGGTGCTGTCTGCTTGAAGGAATCAGAGCTGCTCCTAGAGGATATACCTTTATGAACAAAAGAAAAACGTCTATTGGGCCCCAAACTACATCTTAATCCTTCTTATCACCTAAGCGATTTTAGGTTGATGATGTTTAATGAGATCTACATCATTCAGATAGACTTCAAGCTGTGACCCAGCAAGGCAACACCAATTTAGCCTTACTAAACATACCTCCCGATTTTTTTAAAGTACTTCATGCCACATAAATTAGACTGCCATTGAGATAATTGGAACCTTGTGGCTCTTAATTTTTCGCAGATACACTATTTTGAAAATAAATCATGAACCATCATCTTTGAATGTTAAAGTTAATTTACATTGAATACACTTTTCTACTTCAAAGCATTCATAGGTGGATATCTTTAACAGATAATTGACAGAGATGGAACCTCCCTTCACTGCCATCAGAGCCATGAACCTAAAATACCCACATCAATCTAAAATATCCAGAATCCTTTTGCTTTTGTGTCAATCATCTTTTCTGATCTGGAACTGTTCAAATCTTCACCTAAAATAATTGATCAAAACTGTTGTTCCAAAAAGCATTATTTTTTTGCTGGGGGGTGGGAGACATTACAAGAGTACATTCTGCATTTGCACAGAGGCTATGTGAATTTTCAATAGACAGAATATCTCAATGACCACTCAACACAAATGAATAGGCTTCTCTGATATATAAAGAACTCAATTACATGTTTCAATAAAGAATGTAAGTGCTCTTTTCTTTTTCAAAAAGACCTCCTTTTTTTGCCTATAGGTAGCATAAACACTAGCTCAAAGCAAATAGCCGAACGGCACTCCTGTATCACATTTGATTTAAAAATACTAATGTTCTCCCTCCCAGAGTTGCTCCATGCCCTGAGATGTCAAATAGAAAATATTGAAATTACCGGTCATTCTAAATGGCTGGCTAACCAGGTGTATGTCTTCATAGTAAAATAAAACAATGTATTAGATGTCAAATAAAAACACATTTATCTACAATTCATTTCCTCTGCTTCCCACAACTGCGTCATCTCCATCCTTTTTCAGCAGGCAGAAGGTATAGAGAGACATCCGATAAATAAAGTGTAAATGCATTCTGCAATCACAAAATGTTAAATAAAACACTACGTATTGTAAGGGAGAGGAAAGGAGGTGTGGAGAGGAGGCAGAACAAAGTTGAACTAATCTACGTTCTCCCAAAGCTTCCTGACATCGTCCTTGTTGAAATTAAACTTTCTTAGAAGGGCTCTTTGTAAGGCATTTTAGTGATTGGAGTGGAATATAAGCCAACACATTCTAAGTGAGCTCTAAAATATCCAGTTGGAAGAAATGCTTTGCCTGTGTCTGCCTCTGATAAACCACTGGCCTCTGTGGGCTTCTGACTCGTTGGCTCAAGGGGCATCAGCCAGGTGTCTAGCTGCAGCAAGGGTTCTTCCATTGGGAGTGACATGGTATGGACCAGATACCACGTGTGGTGCATTGCAGGTGCTATCAATCTGCACCATAGCAGAGCTTCTCAAATTTTAAAGAGCACACAAATCACCCAGAGATCTAAAAAAATGTGCAGGTGACTTTAGCTGGTCTGGGTGGAGCCCAAGATTCTGTCTTCCTAAAGAGCTCCCTTGCCACGAGAATGCTGCTGGTCCTGGGACCACAGTTTTGGTAGTGAAGCTCTGTGGTATGGAACGTGTCTGAGTCTATAGAAAAACATGTCATCAGAGAGATAGGTTATCTCTTAGAGCACAGATTTTTATCTGCGAGTTTGCTATATGCTTCATGAAATCTGCAGTGAAAGTCGGGCCACTAATGAAGGAGTGAGATTGAAAATGCCGTTTTTAAAGATATAATTGAGAGGGAAATGACGCCCATCACCTGCATTTGATTCTTGATTGTAAAAGAAGGCAGATCGACACACAGTGTCTCAAGAATATAGTTCCTGACAGGTTACTCATGGCGGCAAAGGTAAACTATGGAATGTGTGTTCCACACTGAATTCTCTGGGGCTTTAACGAAATGTGATCATGTTAGAGTCGTCTGTTCACATGCACAGTGGCTCTTGGCAGTGGAAGGAAGGAAGTGGGCTCCTTCTTGCCTCTCCCTTTCATTGTGCTGATGATGATGATTTGCCCCATTTCTTCTGTCTTCTCCCCATGAGACTGACTTAGTGATATGAACCCTCATTACAAATGGTACCAAGAAACAACAGCAAGGATTGGCTGAGTATTGCTGGGGAGTGGCATGGAATCTGGCCAGCTCCGTTGTCTCCTGCCTGCAGATGGTGGTTACCGGTGGGGCGGGACGAAGAGGCATTGGCTGTATCCCATGATGTTCTTCCACAGGTTGTCGTCGATCTCTACTTCCTCTTCTTGGTTTCCTGTCTTAGCCACCACATTGAATCTCTGTCGAGGATCAGCCTGGATGCCTGACCTGGGAGCCCAGTAGCCATTGAGGGGAAAGACGTATCCATTGCTGCCTCTCGGCTGCTAACCAGTCTTGCCTGTGCGGAATTTAACGGCAGAATTCAAAACGTTACTCTTCCTTACTTTTTTCCTGAAGCTGTCCCTTCTCCAAGACCTCCCCATGCCTGACCCTCACTAGACCTTTAGTTAAAAGAAGAGCTTGCTTTCACTGATGGGTACTTGCTGGCACTCTTCCACTACGGTGGGTCAAATTTGCTTTTCAAACGCCATTGCTGATGGTCTCCATGTGTTTTCCTATTGCTTGTGTTACCCAGCGGTGTCTAGTTCAGCCTGGAAACATTCCCTTTGACTCTCTGTGATGTTTTCAAAGATAGGAACAAACCCCATATTTTTTTTAATTCTAACCTGCCACAGTGGCAGGTTAAGCTGTGATCACTGGTTGGAGTGAAGATGAGAGGAAGAGAGGGCCCCCCAACCTTCTCGTACTTTCCCAGCGACCACATGAGATGCTCTGCAACCCAGACGTGGAACTCTGAGCCGATCCTCATTTAGGATCCGCACTTCTGTGACAATATGTTGGTGGAGACGGTTCTGATCGTCAAATAGAAAGGACTCACACTGACACTCAGAGGTGGGCATGCTGGGCTCCCGCAGTACACTCTATTAGTCCTCCCAGTGGCCTTGGCCAAGCTCCTACTCCCCATGCCCAGCAAGAACCCCATGCCCACCACAGATTGTCATAAGGAGCCCTTGACATCAGCCTGTAAACTCTTTGGTATCACAGAAGGATGGTGGGGAAGCCAAGTGCTGCAATAGATGGAGAAGACTAGCCAGGGAAAGAAGCAGGCAGGAGGTGAGATCTGCCCAGCCTGTCCCACAGGCTGAGTTTGAAACTGTCAGCCATCGCTCCTATGAGGAATGAGAACAGCCACAGTGGAAGGCTGGTGAAGGGTTCTGGATCAAGAACGCTGACTCAGAGAGGCTGCCAGCCCTGTCACTCCTGCATTCATGGACTGTTGTGCTGTATGGCCAGAATGAAGGAGCCAACAGGCTGGGCAAGGGGCTGTGGGAATGGGGCCACAGACCCACACAGAGAAACAGTCCCCATGGCATAATCTTCCTCTCCCACCTGCCCAGGGGATCCACTGGTTCAGTCCTTAATGGCCATGTGGACTTGGAGCATAAAGATGCAGGTGCAGCACCCTTTGTCTGGATGTTCTTAACATTCCAGATGGCAGCCAATGTCCATGCTGAATGTCGCCATGAAACCTGAAGATCGTTAGCAGAAGGCAGCACAATTTCTGGGACAGGCAGTCATTGGAAATGTGGGTTGGAAACCAGGTATGCATTCTCAGCTGTGAGATCTGTGCCGAACTCAGTCCCCAGAGCAGGCCGCCTCTCGTGTTTTCTCTTCTTTCCCAAAAGTGCTCCGGACATGGCTAGCTTTCACAGCTCTGGTCTCTTTACTGATGTCATTCATTCATTGCACACTTTGAGCCAGGCATCATCCTAAGCACTTTACGAACAGGTGTGCATGTGAGTTCCACGTTGCAGGTGGGCTGACTTACAAGAAGGTGTGAGGAGTTAGATAACTTCACAACCAAGATCGTGGAGCTGGGGAGGCACTGTGGATCCCTGAAGTCTGACTCACACTCCCACACCTTGAACCATTTGTCAAGGCTGCCTCGGTTCTTCTTTTAAGCTTCCAGGTAGAAGGGGGGTCCTGTAGAACCCAGCAGAGTTCTCACTGCTGTAGATGGAGAGCAATGGAAAATCCCCAAGAAGTACTGAAATCTATAAACAATGAGTTATTGACCGGGTAACCACAGTAAACACTCCACACAGGAGTAGAGATAGTAATTAGGTCTTGACTCCTGAATTCCAAGGAGAGAGAATAGTGAGAAGGCAGAGACCAACCTTTCAGGAGATGCCTTGGTTTCTGCTGACCGTCTCCAGGTGGGAAACGGGAGGGGTCTCCATTCTCAACGTCCCTGTGGGCAACCAGCTCATTGTTTTTCTCTATGAAACTAGGTTGAGACTTGGCCAACATAATGAAAATATCAGAAGCAATAAATACATATCTTGTCAAGTGGCTGATTAATGTGTTCTCATAATTGGATGCACAGTGAGGCTCAGCCAAAACAGTCACAGACCACTGTTAACCAGGCACTAGGCCACCACACGAGAAGGGAGCACACTGGGCTGCATTAAATCTATTAGCATTAAAATCTATTCCATGAGATCAATATGACACCACTCATTTCTTCTCTTACTTGGAGGTTTCGACCAGCTGTTTCCAACATCACCTCATAATTGCCACCAGCTCTTTGAGCCGAGAGAGCCATGAACACACAGTGGGCACTCATATGTGTTTGCCAAATAAATTGTGCTGATTACACTGCTCTAAGTGTTGCCTTATTGATTACTCCATCTTCAAGAAGCCAGGAGGGTGAGCAGCTTATTAAGAGTAGCACAATATCTGAAGAAATTCCTGTCTCTCTCCAAGCCTGGTTTTCAAAGTTTCTGCTGCAAATAATAGAACTAACTATTTGAACC
Organism: Cacajao melanocephalus; assembly: GCA_963573385.1. Lineage (NCBI taxonomy): Eukaryota > Metazoa > Chordata > Mammalia > Primates > Pitheciidae > Cacajao > Cacajao melanocephalus. The sequence goes on along the minus strand of CAUYLG010076180.1, from coordinate 9,176 downwards.
AACAGCAAGTATGAAGAATGGCTTTTCCAACCTCAGGGAAGTCAAAATCATTCCTGCATGCCCCGTGGATTCTCAGGTTGCTTCTAGGTCCTGCTCATGTTTCTAAATTAGATCCCCAACAAACAGCACGAAGAAGAAGGGGGAATCGCACGCTCCTTATGACTCCCACCCGAGTTTCCCGTTCCAGAACCCTCCTCTGGCCCATGTTGACTCTGCTCACTTGTTGCCACTGCCCGTGGGACTGACCCACAGCATTGTTTCTGCCCCACACGAGGGCCACACACATGTGTGAGCTTTCGTCCCAGCTCGCCTAAGGGTTCGTGAACAATGATGGCACACAGGCCAAAGCCAGCCCACCCCTTGGTTTCTTATTACCGGTGAGCTAAGAATGTTTTTCATACTTTTTTTAAGACTTTACTTTTTTTTTTTTTTTTTTTTGAGACAGGGTCTTGTTCTGTCACCCAGGCTGTAGTGCAGTTGTGTGATCTCGGCTCACTGCAACTTCCGCTTCCTGAGTTCAAGCAATTCTCCTGCCTTAGCCTCCCGAGTAGCTGGGATTACAGTTGTGCACCACCACGGCCAGCTAATTTTTGTATTTTTAGTGGAGACGGGGTTTCACCATGTTGATCAGCCTGGTCTCAAACTCCTGACCTCATGATCCTCCTGCCTCGGCTTTCCAAAGTCCTGGGATTACAGGCGTGAGCCACTGCACCCTGCCAAGACTTTACATTTTTAATAAAGTTTTAGATTTATAGAATAACTTGGCAGGCAGTACATAGAGTTCCACATATCTTTCCCTGCTACCCCTGGGGCCTGGCACATACTTTTTTCCCTGTTAGATCTCACACTACTGTACATTTTCTAAAACTAACAAACCAGCACAGAGACATTATGAACCAAGTCCACACTTTACATTAGGGTTCACTCTTGGCACTGTACAGTCTATGGGTTTTGACAAATGTATAATGACATGTATCCACCATTACAGTGGAGCACGGTACTTCCATCACTCCCAAACCTGCTGAGCCTCACTTATTCAACAAACCAAAAGGCCCCTAATATTTCATGGCCTGTGAAAATTATATCTCATTTACATTGCAGTGCCCATAAGTAGTTTTATTGAAACCAGGCACCTCTGTTAACATATTGTCAGTGGCGGCTTCCGCTCTACAATAGCAGATTTGGGTAGTTGCAACAGAGACTATGTGGCCTGCAAAAGCCAAAACTGCTGACTATCCGGCCCTTTTCAGGAAACGTTCCCTGATCCCTTGTCTAGACCAACAGTTCTGGAAAGTCCAATTTGTTGCTTCTCAGCACTTAGTGAGGGGATTTGATCCCAGTCTGTTTCCTGACTACTTTAAGATACAAAAGGTCCTCTTAGAAATGTTAACAATTGTTTCCATTGTCAGCTGTCTCCCAGAGTCCTAGGATACCTTCTACCGTGTTTCCGATGGGTCTTGATTCTTTTTTATTTTTTTGAGACAGAGTCTCTCTCTGTCACCAGGTGCCAGGCTGGAGTGCAGTGGTGTGATCTTGGCTCACTGCAACCTCTGCCTCCTGGGTTCAAGTAATTCTCTTGCCTCAGCCTCCCTAGTAGCTAGGACTATAGGCACGCGCCACCATGCCCAGCTAATTTTTGTATTTTAGTAGAGACGGGGTTTCACTATGTTGGCCAGCATGGTCTCGATCTCTTGACTTCATGGTTCTCCTGCCTCGGCCTCCCAAAGTGCTGGGATTACAGGCATGAGTAACTGCACCCAGCCGGGTCTTTATTCTTGATGGATGTCTTTTTTTCAAATAGTGAACCTTCAGTGAGAGGTGAGCCTAGAGGATTAACTTTGCCCAGAGAACAGATGGGCCCTCGCCCAGCTTCTAGACGGCCAGCTCTGAGCCCTGGGCAGGTCTTGTTTGGTTCGAGTGTTGTTGTTTACCGGGAGACATTGAGCCACATGGTAACAGCTCACCTTCCCTCTGGAGACCCTGGAAAACAAGGGCTAAGTGACCCACCTAGGTAAGTACCTGAACCCCAAGGCTCAGGCAAGCTTCCTTGGTTGGTGACACTGACTAAGCACTATCAAACCTCACCAGAGGAGTAAATACCGTCCGTGTGACTCTGTCAGGAGGGACAAATGGAGCTCGCACCTGGCGTCCTCTGGACCTTGCCCTATGCCTGTCTTCTCTGGGCTGATTTTTACCCGAGTCCCTTCATCGTAAACACATTCCATGAGTTCGTCTAGTGAATTACTCATCCTGAGTATGGTCTTGAGACTACCCCATACACTAAAGGTTGTGGTTTTCATTGTTGTTTCATTGAAATTTGAAGTTGATGAGACATAAATTGGCATGCTTAGTGGCAGAAGCATTCCAAAATCATCTCTACTGTGGGTGTCAAGGGGAAGGCCCACTCCCTGTCATACAAGTATAGACTCTTACTGCCACCTGCTTCTGCAGTCTATATCGTCAGAAGGAGAGTCTCTGTCCTTTCCTTGAATTATTTTATTTTTGTCTTTGCTGTTTTGAAGTAGACATTTCTTCTTTTTTTCTCTTTGAGACAGGGTCTTGTTGAGGTCTCTTTGTGATGCTGGAGTGAAATGGCATAATCATGGCTCACTGCAACCTCAGCCTCTCAGTGTCAGGTGATCCTCTCACCTCAGCCTCCCAAGTAGCAGAGACTAAAGTTGTGCACCATCACGCAGGGGTTGATTTTAGAATTTTATTTTTTTGTCGAGATGGGGTTTTACTATGTTGTCCAGGGCTGGTCTCGAACTCCTGGGCTGAAGCAATCCACCTACCACAGCTTCTTAAAGTGCTGGGATTACAAGCATGAGTCATTGTGCCTAGCCTATGACCTCCATTTTAAAGATGAGGAAACGGAAGCTAAGGGAAGTTAGCCTGCCTTGAATTTCAAGGGATCAATAAGTAGCAGAGCCAGAAAAGCCCAGAGCCCAACAAGTGTGAAAGCTTTTTGTTTGTTTGTTTTTTCAACTACAGATTAACTTCCAAACTTCCAAGAGTCTCCTAGCTACAAACTAATATTCAGTCTTTTTATTAAAGGTTTATTTTGACCAAGTGGGACCTAAGAGAAAAGTTTCAGAAAAGATTTTGCAGTTCACGTTTGATAAGATTTGTAAGAGTGAGGTAAAAATACAGGGCTTTCTGTTCTAATTAGAACTGAATGTTAGAACGAATTGGCAGCAGGTCACCGTGACCCACAAAACTTGTCTCTTTATAGAAATCTTTTGCTATTATTGTTTTCACTGAAAAGAATGTCTTTTTAAAAAAGTCTGGAAATTACAAAAGGGAAGAAAGAGAGAAGGGAACGCTCCCCCAGGGTCTGCAAGCCAGATGCAGTAGACCTCACGTTTTTGTGTCTTTTCCCCACCTTATGGATGAGGGATAGTTTATGATCAGATTTCATTTTGATAATTATTCATTAGCTGTGAGAGGTGCTCTGCGTCTTGACTGTGGAATGGAGTCGGAATCTCTGGGCATGGGCCAGCCCATGCTGTGAATGCAGTGCTGAGAACCATCCCTCTAGATTCAACTGTGCAGGACACTCAGTTAGAATGCAGTTCCATGTGGGGCGCTTATCTAATAGGGTTTTTTTTAAAGACTGATGTTCAAGTGATTCTTCTGCCTCAGCCTCCTCCTGAGTAGCTGGGATTACAGGCATGCACCACCACGCCCAGCTAATTTTGTATTTTTAGTAGAGACAGGGTTTCACCATGTTGGTCAGGCTGGTCTTGAACTCCTGACCTCAGGTAATCCACTCACCTAGGCCTCCCAACATGCTGGGATTACAGGTGTGAGCCACTGCGCTGGGCAAATACCTTGAATTCTTAAGTGCACCTCTTATTAGTGAAGGCTACATTTTTGTAACACCAAGAAAACATATGTGGGAGGTAAATGTCCTGAGCATGAGTCACCCCCACACGTGTGGGAGTGAGGTCCTTGGATTGCTCCCTCTTCTTCACAACCTCTGCAGTTGCTGCTCTAGTTCCTTGGGCGGGAGTGTGACAAAAAAGCAAGCTGGGGCCACGCTAATCTGTACTTGTTCTTATGTAGCCATGTTTTCCTCTTTCTAAAAATGATCTAGTACCTTGCATTTATCTTTATTTTATTATTTTAAATTCTTTCCAAAACGTGTCTCAATCTGGCCCATGTTTTACTGGTATTCTTTGACATTTGGTGAACGCTTGCCGCCTGTGTTCTTAGGTCTTTGTTACAGTTCCAGCAACTTTTCTATAATTATGTCATTGATGATTGATTCTATTTTGGTAGCTCTGATATTTTCCTTAGAAAATATCTATAATTCTTAGCAAGGGTTCTCTTATCTGTCATTATCCATTTATAATGGCACATCTTTAACTTTGTCATCAGTATTGTGTGAGAGTTTCTCAAATTTTCCATTTTTTTCTGTGCCTCTATAAATATTTTAGTGGAAACTTGGGAGAGACTGATACAGGGCAGGATGCTGACCGGATCTTATCTGAAACCTCCATTGCTTGGCTCGATCTCGGGACTCGAGAGAGCGATCAGAACGCAGCTTTAACACTATAATACAGATATTATTTCCCTTATGCTGAGTAAATACAGTCTAATAATCATATGGCATTTCTTACTCATTCATTCTGTAAATATTTATCAGTCACTTACAGACCAGGCATATACCTAGTTCTTGGGATAGAGAAGAAAGGAAAAGAATGCCTGATCTCATGGAGGAGACAGATGATAAACAAAATAAATAAGTTACAGGGGATGTTAAAAAGGCACTCAGTACTTAGGAACAAAATAAAGAAAATGGATCCAAGGAGCCAGGCAGAGAGAGGCACAGCAGCCAGTGTGTGAAAATAGCCGACTTAGGAGGTGTACGTTTGTGTTCTTGGCTCAGGTTTAGATACCGACACTCAGGAACCAAGACCAACTGACTGATTATGTTGCCTGTATAACTTTGCCTTTCATATAAAGTAATCATTTCAGAAATTTTCTACTTTGAGACCTTGTCACATCAACAAATTTATGGTGAAGTGAATGATGTTCTGAGCAGTCACTCCTTCGCTGGATTAAGCAATCACCTTTTATTTTTTTATTTTTTTTTCTTCCTAAGATGGGGTTTCACCTTGATGGCCAGGATGGTTTTGAACTCCTGACCTCAGGTGATCCACCCACCTCAGCCTCCCAAAGTGCTAGGATTACAGGCGTGAGCCACCACGCCCAGCAAGCAATCACCTTGAAGGTCTTCCCTTCCAACTTCCACTGCTGTACCAATGAGCTTTCATGCAAACATGCCTTAGCACAATCTAAATAATGCAACAAACAAAGAAACAAAGCAAACGTCTCTGTTCCACCCGTATCCTTTCCACCGGCAGCAAGAAGAATGTCTGCGTAGGGCGTCCCAGCTGCTCCCAAGCTCCCCTTTCCCAATGTTGTGTTGCTTGAGAGTCGACTGGGGAGTTCAACAAGCAGTGAACACCAAGAATGCTAAAGGATCCCAGAAAGATCATATATTTTTCCTAGTATCTGCGACTTTATACCAGGCTTGGCCTTTCAAAGGGCAGCTTTAGAATTTCCCACACTGCCTACCAGAGAACTATGTTCAAGATAAGCTCTGAAGTTTAAGCTTCTTTAGCATCACAGGTATAGGCAGTTGAAAAGTTCCTCTGTAAAGTTTTCTTTCTTGTTAAAGAATAAATTATAAGTATGCAAATAACTCTTTGTTAGGCCCTATCCTATGTAGCTGTTAGACACGCCATGCTTACAGGCACGTAGTATGCTCTATGTCCTTGTACTTCAACCAAGGTATCTGTGCTGGACGTGCTCACAGGCGTATCCCAGCTCTCCATTACTTTTACTGTTTAAAAAAGTTTTAAGTTGTTAGCTAATTGGGTTTTAATTTAAATTGTAAGGTCTGGCTCCAGCCAAGCGGGTTAGACACAGCAGTAAGGACAACCCAAAATGCCTTAGGAATAAATATGTCTGCTTTTCTTTGTTCATTGTACTCTCTGGCAAGACGGCTAGTGAGAGTACACTTCCTGCAGTACAGGAAGTAAAAATTGCGTTGCTGAAAAATCCTTTGTCTCAGTGCTAATTTTTCTTTGTGGCACCAAGCATCTGTTTCCACTACAGGGGAGCCCCCTGCCCGGGAATTTGCATTTTAGCATGCTCTCCACACCCCTGGGAGATTCCAGTGCATCGAAAGCATAGGGATTGCTGCTCTGCAGCCACTTTGGCCGAGTGGCCGCGGGTTCTGTGACCCCGGTGTTCACTCTGTCCTGGTATGACATACATGTCATAAGGGAGCCACCATTTCACATTTTCCCTTTTAACCTTTTTCTTTCTGAGCAGCCGAGAAAAGCAAAACCTGCCTGTGTGTATCTGAGAATTGAACCAAGAATTCCTTGTCAGCCATCGGACCCTCTGGCTAATGAATCAGAGCAAGGAGAGAGCATCTGAGCATGCTCCCCCGGGAGAGTGATATGTTGAGTGCAGAGCCACGTGGTTTCTGTGGGAAGGCACCTTGTTTCCTGCACGGGCACCTTCCCTGCACATCTATTCTCCTCAGTCTTGGAGCTGGCTGCCTGTGTGGAGATCACCTGTTAGAAAGCGGAAGTTCTGGGTATTATAAAATTGATCATTTCAGTGAGTGAAAACTGTATAGCGGGTGAATCCATCATCCAGACCCCTGCGCCCCTCAGGCGGAACCTTCCAGGGAGTCCAGATGCTATTGGTGCTAATCTACTCTGTCTGCCTCCTCTCTTCCTTCTGCAGAGAAGACGCTGAAAATCACAGATGGGCATAACACCCTCCCTTTCCCGACTACTATAATCAGATGTCCTTTCTCTTCAAGCAAAGAGATAACCTTTTGGGACAGAAGCATAACACACCAGCTGTACTGTGAGGATTAAATCTTTGTGCTAGAAGAATGATTTATGCTCCAATAAAGCCAAACAAAACCTAATTGGGTAGGGTGAGACCACCAAAAATTATGTTCACAATGAAAAACAGAACGAGAACTAATTACCCTGGTGCAGTGTCCCATTTAGCTATAATTCTACAGTCAATTAGTATTCTGTTTAATTGTACAATTAATGAACATATAAATTAAATTCATAGTTTATTTCTACCACTAAATTACTTATTTGAATTGCCTCTTTGGAAAAAAAGTAAGCAACTCGATGTGCACATTATTAAATGAGTTGGTAATGTACATTCTGGGCACGCCTTAATTGTAAAACAATTACTCCACTATTATGGCTGGGATGCTGCTTGTGTTATTGGGAACTGAATAATTTAATTTTCTCCTATCAGATGAACAGGTAATAGTTTCACTGACTCATACAATTCTCCTGACAGTACAAGACTTGCATGTACAGATTTCGTGCCATCCAGGCGCGGAAAGGCAGCACGTGAGAAGCGGGGGTTTTGATAGAACCTCCAGGAAACACAGGCGGGAACTGGCGTGGATGGCTCCTGCTCCTGGTCGGGATGGTGAACGAGCTGATAAAGCAAGGCTAGGTGTTCTCCAGCCCTCACTGGCTGGTGAGTGCAGAAGGAGAGACAGACTCCACTGCAAAGCCATCTTCAGCAGTTTGCATACTCCCCTCGGCTCCCTGGAAAGTTCCTCTCCAAGGATATCTGAACGCCCAGAGATGGGTGGGTGTTCGTGGTGCTCAGGGATGAGGTCCTGCCTCCAGGCACTGCTGCTGCACCACTGTTGCCTACACCGTGCCTCCGCCGCGCACATTCGTGTTCGTGTGGACCCGTTCTCACCCAGTCACCACAGCACTGAAACCCTTGGCATTTGAGGTTCAGTGATGTCCTCAAATGTCTAAGTTGTTAGAAGAGGGATGGCACTGTCCCATGTGCTGCACAGAAGAGGGGTCCTGAAGCCCTGCAGAATTTAGTGAAGTAGCCGAGCTCATAGGTCCTGACATGGCCATTCCATTCCTGACTCCTTGGCTCATGCCCTGCTGGCTCCTGGACACACACAGTGCCTCTCCTCTGTTTCTTCTACTGGGATGGGTCTCCCTCCATCAGAAGTCCTTTTTGGTCCCTCAGGTTTCTTCCCCAGGGGTCCTGACAACTCTCTAGATATGTTCTCTGTGTTTGTGTCCATCCTGGGACTCCTAATACAGAAAATAAAATCCTTGTTGCTTTCCACTGTGAAGTAATGTAGGCTGCGTGGACTCTGATTCCAGCTAGGGCACCATCCATGCAGCTGACCTTGGGCAAGACACCCACTTTCTTATCAGCGAAATGGAGGCCAGAGTATTTTCCCTGGAGAGCGGAGAGTGTCATGGGGGAGGGGCGTTCCCATATGAATAAAGGAACAAGTCCATGAAGGAGCCCAAAACGTTGCTCCAAAGTTTTCCTGTTGCTACGATGCAATTAGCCTCTGCTAATGCAATTATGATGCAATTCGCCACTGCCTAAATGGTGCTGAAAAGCAAAAATTCCGTCAAGCCAAATAGCTAAGTTGACTAATTCAAACCAGATGTTAGGGAGGGTGGAATTAGACTGTGTAAAGAAGAAATTGGCCTTGGGATGGAACTTCCATCAAACCAGTTCCTTTGAGACTCCCTAAATCAGTTACATGATTGATTTGCTCTGTTTTTCACATTGGAACACAGTCTGAGTCATCTGATACCAGCAGAAACATTGACACTGGATTAACTGGTTCTCACCCACCTGCTACATGTACAGGATGGCTGACTTGAGATCCAGTGATCTGGGCTTGGAGCAAATGGTTCCACTCATTGCTTTAGACACATGTCAAAGTAAAAACTATACAGGACAAAGTTAAACAGGCCAGGAAGACTTCACTAAAAACTATAGCTGCCGGGCATGGTGATCACATCTGTAATCCCAGCAATTTGGGAGGCCGAAGCAGGCAGATTACCTGAGTTCAGGAGTTCCAGACCAACTTGACTAACATGGAGAAACCCTGTCTCTACTAAAAATACATTAGCCGGGTGTGGTGGCGCATGCCTGTAATCTCAGCACTTTGGGAGGCCGAGGTGGGCGGATCACCTGAGGTCAGGAGTTCAAGACCAGCCTGGCCAACATGGAGAAACCCCTTCTTTACTAAAAATACAGAATTAGCCAGGCTTGGTGGTGCATGCCTGTAATCCCAGCTACTTGGGAGCTGAGGGAGGAGAATCCATTGAACCTGGGAG
>CAUYLG010076178.1:0-106133 GCA_963573385.1 Cacajao melanocephalus | reverse complement strand
TGGCAACAAAAGCCAAAATAGACAAATGGGATCTAATTAAACTCCAGAGCTTCTGTACAGCAAAGGGAACAATCATTAGAGTGAACTGGCAACCAACAGAATGGGAAAAAATTTTTGCAATCTTCCCATCTGACAAAGGGCTAATATCCAGAATCCACAAAGAACTAAACCAGATTTACAAGAAAAAAACAGACAAGCCCATTCAAAAGTAGGTGAAGGATATGAACAGACACTTTACAAAAGAAGACATCTATGAGGCCAACAAACATATGAAAAAATGCTCATCATCACTGATCATTAGGGAAATGCAAATCAAAACCACATTGAGATACAATCTCACACCAGTTAGAATGGTGATCATTAAAAAATCTGGAGACAACAGATGCTGGAGAGGATGTGGAGAAATAGGAACACTTTTACACTATTGGTGGGAATGCAAATTAGTGCAAACATTGTGGAAGACAGTGTGGCAAATTCCTCAAGGGCCTAAAAACAGAAATACCATTTGACCCAGCAATCTCATTATAGGGTATATACCCAAAGAATTATAAATTGTTCTATTATAAAGACACATGCACATGTATGTTCACTGCGGCACTGTTTACAATAGCAAAGACCTGGAACCAACCAAAATGTCCATTAACAATAGACTGGATAAAGAAAATGTGGCACATATACACTATGGAATACTACGCAGCCATAAAGTATGAGTTCATGTTCTTCACAGGGACATAAATGAATCTGGAAACCATCATTCTTAGCAAACTGACACAAGAACAGACTTTCAAACACCACATGGTATCACTCATAGGCGGGTATTGAACAATTAGAACACGTGGACACAGGGAGGGAAGCATCACACACTGTGGTCAGTTGGGGGAGACTAAGGGAGGGACTGTAGGGGGTGGAGAGGGTGGGGAGGGATAATGTGGGGAGAAATACCAGATATAGGTGATGGGGGAAGGAAGGTAGGAAACCACCTTGACATGTATGTACCTATACAACAATCCTGCATGATCTGCACATGTACCCCAGAACCTAAAGTACAATTAAAAAAAAAAAAAAAAAACGTATCCACCATGATCAAGTTGGCTTCATCCCTGGAATGCAAGACTGGTTCAACATATGCAAATCAATAAATGTAATCCATCAGATAAACAGAACCAATGACAAAATCCACATGATTATCTCAATAAACAGAGAAAAGGCCTTTGATAAAATTCAACACCCCTTCATGCTAAAAACTGTCAACAAACTAGGTATTGGTGTAACATATCTCAAAATAATAAGAGCTATTTATGACATACCCACAGGCAGTATCATACTGAATGGGAAGAAACTGGAAGCATTCCCTCTGAAAACCAGCACAAGACAAGGATGCCTGCTGTCACCACTCCTATTCAACATAGTACTGGAAGTTCTGGCCAGGGCAATTAGGCAAGAGAAAGAAATAAAAAATATTCAAATAGGAAGAGAGGAGGCCAAATTGTCTTGTTTGCAGACAACATGATTGTATATTTAGAAAACTCCATCATCTCAGCCCAGAAACTTTTTAAGCTCATAAACAACTTCAGCAAAGTCTCAGGATACAAAAAATCAATGTGCAAAAATTGCAAGCATTCCTATACACCAATAATAGAAAAGTAGAGAGCCAAATCATGAGTGAACTCCCATTCACAATTGCTACAAAGAAAATAAAATACCTCAGAATAAAATTTACAAGGGATGGGAAGGACCTCTTCAAGGAGAACTTCGAACCACTGCTCAAAGAAATAAGAGAAGACACCAACAGATGGAAAGACATTCCATGCTCACGAATAAGTAGAATCAGTATTGTGAAAATGGCCATACTGCCCAAAATAATTTGTAGATTTAATGCTATTCCCATCAAGCTACCATTGACTTTCTTCACAGAACTAGAAAAAACTACTTTAAATTTCATATGGAGCCAAAAAATAGCCAAGAAAATCCTAAGCACAAAGAAGTCAGGCATCATGCTACCTGACTTCGAACTATACTATAAGGCTACAGGAATCAAAACAGCATAGTATTGGTACCAAAATAAATATAGAGACCAATGGAACAAAACAGAGGACTCAGAAATAACACCACACATCTACAACCATCTGATCTTCCACAAACTGGACAAAAACAAGAAATGGGGAAAGAATTCCATATTTAATAACTGGTACTAGGAAAACTGGCTGGCCATAAGCAGAAAACTGAAACTAGACCCATTTCTTACACCTTCAACAAAAATTAACTCAAAATGGATTTAAAACATAAATATAAGACCTAAAACCATAAAAAAAACCCTAGAAGAAAACCTAGGCAATACCATTCAGGACATAGGCTTAGGCAAAGATTTCATGATTAAAACAGCAAAAGCAATGGCAACAAAAGCCAAAATAGACAAATGGGATCTAATTAAACTTAATAGCTTCTGCACAGCAAAAGAAGCTATTATCAGAGTGAACAGGCAACCTACAGAATGAGATAAAAATTTTGCAATCTATCCATCTAACAAAGGGCTAATATCCAGAATCTACAAGGAACTTAAGCAAATTTACAAAAAAAAAAAAAAATCTAACAACCTCATCAAAAAGTGAGCAAAGGATATGAATAGACACTTCCCAAAAGAAGACGATTATGTGGCCAACAAACATAAAAAAAAAAAGCTCATAATCACTGGTCATTAGAGAAATGCAAATCAAAACCACATTGAGATACTGTCTCATGCTAATTAGAATGGCGATCATTAAAATGTCAGGAAACAACAGACACTGTAGAGGATATGAAGAAATAGGAATGCTTTTACACTGTTGGTGGGAGTATAAATTAGTACAACCATTGTGGAAGACAGTGAGGCAATTCCTCAAGGATCTAAAACAGAAATATCATTTGACCCAGCAATCCCATTACTGGGTATATACCATAGGATTATAAATCATTCTACTATAAAGACACATGCACATGTATGTTTATTGTAGCACTATTCACAATAGCAAAGCCCATCAAAGATAGACTGGATAAGGAAAATGTGGCACACATACACCATGGGATACTAGGCAGCCATAAAAAATAATGAGTTCATGTCCTTTGCAGGGACACAAATGAAGGTGGAAACCATCATTCTCAGCAAACTAACACAGGAACAGAAAACCAAACACTGCATGTTCTCACTCATAAGTGGGAGTCGAATAATGAGAATACATGGACACAAGGAGGGGAACATCAAACACTGGGGCCTGTCAGGGGGTGGGAGGCAAGGGGAGGGAGAGCATTAGGACAAATACCTAATGCATGTGGGGCTTAAAACCTAATTGAGGGGTTTATGGGTGCAGCAAACTACCATGGCACATGTATACCTATGTAACAAATCTGCAGGTTCTGTACATGTATCCCAGGACTTAAAGTATAATCAAATAAAATGCATCAGAGTTTTTAAATAACAGAATAGATCAAGCAGAAGGAAGAATCTGTGAGACTGAATACAGGCTATTTAAAATTACAGAGTAAGAGTAGACAAAAGAAAAAAAGAATAAAATTAATGAAGCATGTCTACAGATCTAGAAAACCACCTCAAAAAAGTAAATCTAAGGGTTACTGGCAGTTAAAAAGAGGTAGAGAAAGAGACAGGTTAGAAAGTTTATTAAAACGGATAATAACAGAGAACTTCCTAAACCTAAAGAAAGATGAATAGCCAAGTCCAAGAAGGTTACAGAACACCAAGCATATTTAACTCAAAAAAGATTATCTCAAGGCATTTAATAAGCAAACTTCCAAAGATCAAGGATAAAGAAAGGATCCTAAAAGCAGCAAAATAAAAGAAACAAATAACATACAATGGAGCCCCAATATATCTGGCAGCAGACTTTTCAGTGGAAACTTTACAGGCCAGGTGAGAGTGGCATGACATGCTTAAAGGGCTGAAGGTAAAATCTTTTACTCTAGAATAATATATCAGCCACGTGTATCCTTCAAACATGAAGGAGAAATAAATACTTCCTCAGACAAACAAAAGCTGAGGGATTTAATAATTTAATTTAATCAATTTAATCAATTTTGTATTTGTCTCATAAGAAATTCTAAAGGGAGTAGGACAATCAGAATGAAAAGAACATTAAGGAGCAGTAAATAATCAACTGAAGGTACAAAATTCACTGGTAATAGTAAGTACATAGCAAAACACAGTATATTATAATATTGTAACTGTGGTGTGTAAACTCTTATTTTAAGTAGAAAAATTAAATGAATAACAAATCAAAAATAATTACAACAAGATACAGTATAATAAGATATAAATAAAAACAAAAATTTTAAAACTGAAGGGACAAAGTTAAGGCAACTTCTTATTAGTCTTTTGTTTGTCTGTCTATGCAAACAGTGCTAAGGTGATAGAAGATTAAAATAATGGGTTATAAAGCAGTATTTGCAAGCCTCATCATAACCTCAAACCAAAAAAACATACAATGGATGCACAAAAAATAAAAAGCAAGAAACTAAATTGCATTGCCAGAGAAAATTACCTTCACTAAAAGAAAAACAAGAAGGAAAGAAACAAGGAAGAAAAGACTACAAAACAACCAGAAAACAAATAACAAAATGGCAGGAGTAAGTCCTTACTTATTATTGATAATAACATGGAATGTAAATGAACTAAATTCTCTTAAGTAGACAGACTGGCTGAATGGATGTGGGGTTAAAAGAAGCAATAATCTTTTGCCTGCAGGAAACATGTTTCACCATAAAGACACACAGGTTGAAAATAAAGGAATGGGATAAGATAATCCATGCCAATGGAACCAATAAAAGAGCAGGAGTCACTACACTTATATTAGACAAAATAGATTTCAAGAAAAAAAAACTATAAGAAAAGACAAAGGTTAGTACATAATGATAAAAAGGTCGATCCAGCAAGAGGATATAACAATTTTAAATATATATGTGCCCAACAATGGAGCACCCAGATACATAAAATAAATATTATTAGAGCTAGAGAGATAGGCCCTGATGCCATAATAGCTGGAAGCTTCAACACCCCACTTTCAGCATTGGAAGGATCTTCCAGATAGAAAATCAACAAAGAAACATCAGAGTTAATCTGTCCTATAGACCAAATGGACCTAATAGATATTTACAGAACATTTTATCCAAGAGCTACAGAATACACATTTTTTTTTTCCTCAGCACATGGATTATACTCAAGGATACACCACATTTTACATCACAAAATAAGTCTGAATACATTTTTAAATGTTTTCATTTTTTTTAAATGAAATATTATCAAGCATCTTTCTGACCAAAATGGAATAAAACTAGAAATTAATAACAAGGGGAATTTTCAAACAATACAAATACATGGAAATCAAACAGTATGCTTGTTTTCCTTAATTTCTTCATTAACCAGTGAGTCAATGAAGAAATTAAGAAAACAATTGAAAAATTTATGTAAACAAATGATAATGAAAATACAACATACTAAAACCTCTACGAGCGAAGTTTATAGCTATTAAGTGCCTACATGAAAAAAAACAAAAAACTACAAATAAACAATCTAATGATGCATCTTAAGGAATTAGGAAAGCAGGAGTAAATCAAACCCAAAATTAGTAGAATAAAAACAAATAATAGAGATCAGAGCAGACGCTTGGCATAGTGGCACACATCTGGAATCCAAATACTTTTTTTGGAAGGCCTAAGCGGGTAGATTACTTGAGCTCAGGAGTTTGAGACCAGTCTGGGAAACATGGTGAAACTCCATCTCTACTAAAAATACCAAAGTACCTGGGCATGGTAACACATGCCTGTAGTCTCAGCCGCTCAAGAGGCTGAAGTGGGAGGATCACTTGAGCCTAGGAGGTTGAGGCTACAGTGAGTCACGATCACACTACTGCACTCCAGCCTGGATGACAGAAGTGATACCCCATCTTACAAAAAAAGAAATAAGCAAAAACTGATTCAAAAAAATACAACAGATCAATGAACAAAAAGTTAGTTTGCTGAAAAGTTAAAAAAAACTGACCGACCTTTAGCCAGACTAAGAAAAAAAGAAAGACTATACAAATACATAAAACCAGAAATGAAAAAGGAGACATTACAATTGATACTGCAGAAATTCAAAAGATTATTAGTGGCTACTTTAAGCAACTATATGCCAATAAATTGGAAAATCTAAAAGAAATTGACAAATTCCCAGAAAAGTACAACTCACTAAGGAAGAAATCCAAACAAAGAAGAAATCCAAAACCTGAACAGACTAATAGCAAGTAATGAGATCAAAGCCATGAAAAAAAATCTCCCAGTAGGCCAGGCACAGTGGCCCATGCCTGTAATCCCAGCACTTTGGGAGGCCGAGGTGGATGGATCATGAGGTCAGGAGATCAAGACCATCCTGGCCAACATGGTGAAACCCCGTCTCTAATATAAATACAAAAATTAGCTGGGCATAGTGGCAGGCACCTGTAATCCCAGCTATTCGGGAGGCTGAGGCAGGAGAATAGCTTAAATCAGGGAGTCAGAAGTTGCAGTGAGCTGAGATCATGCCACTGTACTCCAGCCTGACAACAGAGCGAGATTTCGTCTCAAAAAAGAAAAAAATATCTTTCAGTAAAGAAAAGCCCAGGACCTGATGGAAGAACTAATACCAATCCTACTCAAACTATTCCAAAAAATAGAGGAGGAAGGAATACTTCTAAACTCACTGAAGGAGGCTGGTACCCTCATACCAAAACCAAAGACACATCAAAAAAAAAAAAGAAAACTACAGGTCAAGATCTCTGATGAAAACTGATGCAAAAATCCTCAGCAAAATACTAGAAAACCAAATTCAACAATACATTAAAAAGATCATTCATCATGACCAAGTGGGATTTATCCCTAGGATGCAACGATGGTTCAACATATACAAATCAATCAGGATACATCATATCAACAGAATGAAGTACAAAAACTATTTGATCCCTTCAATTGATGATGATAAAGCATTTGATAAAATTCAACACCCTTATTGTAAACAACCCTCAAAAAACTGTGGATCGAAGGAACATACCTTAAAATAATAAAAGCGATATACAACAGATACACAGCTAGTGTACTGAATAGGGAAAAACTAAAAGCTTTTCTTCTGAGATCTGGAAAAAGACAAGGATGCCCATTGTCATCACTCTTATTCAACATAGTACTACAAGTCCTATCTCAAACAATCAGTCAAAAGAAATATATAAAAAGCATCCAAATTGGAAAGGAAGAAGTCAAATTATCCTTGTTTGCAAATGATATGATCTTATATTTGGAAAAGCCTAAAGACTTCACAAGAAAACGATTAGAACTGATTAACAAGTTCAGTAAAGTTGCAGGGTACAAAATCAACATAGAAAATTGATAGCATTTTTTAAATTGTTTAAGTTCAAGGGTGTATGTATAGGGTGTGCAGGTTTGTTACATAGGTAAACATGTGCCATGCTGGTTTGCTCCACCAATTAACCCATCACCTAGGTATTAAGCCCAGCATGCACTAACTAGTTTTCCTAATGTTCTCCCTCCCTTCACCCCACCCCCCAACAGGCCCCAATGCATGTTGTTCTCCTCCCTGTGTCCATGTGTTCTCATTGTTCAGCTACCACTTATAAGTGAGAACATGTGGTGTTTGGTTTTCTGTTCCTGCATTAGTCTGCTGGGTATAATGGCTTCCAATCCATCCATGTTCCTGTAAAGACATGATCTTGTTCCCTTTTATGGCTGTGTAGTATTCCATGGTATGTATGTACCACATTTTCCTTATCCAGTCTATCATTTTTATATGTCAACAGTGAACAATGTGAAAAAGAAATTTTAAAATTAATACCATTTATTTTAGCCACACACAAAAGTAAATATCTAGGAATTAACCAAAGAAGTAAAATATCTGTATAACAAAAACTATAAAACACTGATAAAAGAAATTCATGAGGATTTTTTTCTAAAAAAATGGAAAAATATTTCATGTACATAGATTGAAATAATTGATATTGTTAAAATGTCCATACTACCCAAAGCAATCTACAGATTCAGTGCAATTCCTATCAAAATGCTAAAGACATTCTTCAAAGAAAGAGAAAAACAATTCTAAAATTTGTATGGAACCACCAAAAGATCCAGAATAGACAAGTCATTCTTAGCAGTAACAAATGTAGGGGAGGATGTAGAGAAAAGGAAACCCTTGCACACTGTTGGTGGAAAATTAATTAGTACAACTACTATGGTGGACGGTTTGGAGGTTCCTAAAAACCAAAAAATTGAGCTACCATTTGATTCAGCAATCCCACTGCTGTATATATAACCAAAAGAAAGAAAATCAGTATATTAAGAAGGTGTCTGCATTCCTGTTTGTTGCAGCACTGTTTACAATAGCTAAGATGTTGAAGCAATCTAAGTATCCATCAACAGATGAATGGATAAAAAAAAGAAAAAGGTGATACCTATACACACAATGGTGTACTAGTCAGCCATAAAAAACAATGAGATACAGTCATTTACAACAACATGGATGGAACTTGAGATGATTATGTAAGTGAAATAAGCGAGGCACAGAAAGACACACATGTTCTCATTTATGGTATCTAAAAATCAAAACGATGGAACTCAAGGAGTTAGAGAGTAGAAGGATGATTACCAGAGGACAGGAAGAGTAGTGGGGAGCTATGGGGGTAGGTATGGATGGCTAATGGATCCCAAAAAAATAGAAAGAATCAATAAGACCTACTATTTGATTGCACAACAGGGTGACTATATTCAACAACTACATTTTTAAATAACTTAAAGAGTGTAATTGGATTGTTTGCAAATCAATAAACAAATGCTTGAGAAGATGGATACCCCATTCTTCATGATGTGCTTATTTCATATTGCATGCCTATTTGAGAAAATCTCATGTACCCCATAAATATATATACCTACCATGTACCCATAAAAATTTTAAATTAAGAAATAAAATAACAAAAAGGCATAAGGTAAGCGTTAGCCAAGATAGGAGGAAAGAGAACCCTTATATATTATTGGTGAGCATATAAATTGGTACAGCCATTATCAAAAACAGCATGGCTGTTCCTCACAAAATTAAAAATAGAACTACTATATGGTCCACTAATCTTATTTCTGTATATATATCCAAATGAAATATAATTAATATCTCTAAGAGATATGTGCCCTCTCATGTTCATTACAGCATTATTTGCAATAGCCAAGATATAGAATCAACCTACGTGTCCAACAGATGAATGGATAAAAAAGAAAAAGAAGAAAATCCTGTCGCTTGTAACAACATGGATAAATCTAGAGAATAATATGCCAAGTGACATAAGCCAGGCACGAAAAGACAAATACTGCATGATCTCACTTTTATGTGTAATCTAACAAAATCAGATTCCTAGATACAGAGAATAGAATGGTGGTTGCCAGAGGCTGGGAGATGAAAGGACTGGGGAGATGGTGAAATGGCACAGTTTCAGTTAATCAGGATACAAGTTCTGGAGATCTAATGTACCAGATGGTGACTCTAGTTAAGTACACTGTTTTGTATACCTGAAATTTGCTAAGAGAGTGTATCTTAAATGTTTTCATCACATACACCCAAATGAGAACTATGTGAAGTGATGAATATGTTAATTAGCTTCATTGTGGTAATCACGTCACAATATATACATATATCAAAACATCATGTTGTATACTGTAAATATATATAATTTTTATTTGTCAATCATACCTCAATAAAGCTGGATGTGGAAAGGTAAAAGGTGGATAGGATGTGGTTTGCCTTTAAAAGTGTGAAGAGATGCCACCTTTTGTTTCCATTCTTGGCCCTCTTTGGCAAATAGTCATATCTATGTAAGCTGGGGTCTGACTTGTCAAAAACAGGCAGAGGGAAGGAAAGTAAGAGGGTTTCACTTGAATGAACGGCCAAAAGCACCTTCAGCCAAAATCTCAATCATTGGGTGCACTTGATAGATTGAGAAAACAATTTCTGGATCCATCCAAAAACCTGGAACTGTTGTAAGAACAATTCATCCACTCTACCTGTCCTATGATACATTCTGAACATAAGTAAAGAAAACCAGATTATTCTATACCAGAATAGATAAACAGACTGCCCTAAGAAGCAAGATTGAAGGTAGCTCTAAAAATACATCCAAGTTGTCCTGAAAGCTTTCAATGCTTCTAGCACTACAAAGCATCTATTTTCAAATTTATACTTATTGGAATCTCTTCTTTCAACTTTGTTGAATTTTCAACGTTTTTCTACTACTGAGAGGCAGAAAAGCTGGTGGGTTTAAAACCTGGAACTACCACATATAGCTGTGAAATCGGAGGAAATATTTCAACCTCTCTGGACCTTAATTTCTTCACTCCTAAAATAAGAATTTATAAGGTCTGGTTTGTCTACCAAATGGGATGGCATGTAAATTAGCAGATGTAAGTGAAAGAACTCTAAATTGTAAAATTCTACATAAAACACTTAGCATAATTATTATGAGCAGTACAATTAGGTCATAGCTAAGGTGCCCTGAAAACCCCTGCATTTAGTAAATGCGAGGAAGAAGAATAAGGAATTTTTGCTAATCTTGGAAGAAACAGTAGTGGAGGGGAGAGAAAAAAAGCAAAGGTAAGCTCCTTCGGAGTTCTTTTTCACAACTAGGCCCTGGTATACCCAAAAAGATTCAAAAGTCATATTCTTCAATTCCAAGAGTGAGAATGTCCAATTGTACATCTCTGAACTCCTTTTTCAGCATCAGGCAACATTAAATCCAAATTATTAATACAGTACTTTTTTGATTTAGAGTTTCCAAATGGATGTTTTAATTTACCTGTCCAGCTAAAGTATACTATAGTCACTCTTAAATATGTCAATCATGCCTCTTTGATTGTCTTATGTCTCACTTCACAGTAAGATGTTCTGAGAAGTAGAATACTATGGTTGAAGGAGCATTGCATGAGCTATCTAAAAGGAAACCTGGAGCTCTAATCATAACTTACTGTCTTGACCTTGAGCAAATCACTTAACCTCCTTTTTTTGATCTTCATTATCTATAAAACAGTAGTATATATATCTGTCTTATCTGCCTCACAGAGTAAGGGTGAAAGTCATGTGAGATTATCTGTGAAAGCAAGGTATTTAACAGAGAAAAAAACATTAAGTAAATGCAAAAGAACTAGTAATGTAGGGTTTTAAATATATACATATACATACACACACATATATAAAATATCATTCTACGTGAAATTCTACCCATGTATTTTATTTCTCCTTCCAGAGCAATACAAAATAAGATATATTCCACATGCCAGCCTCTCATTTATTTACCATTCAGACGTTTATTACTCATTATATACAAGACAGGTTCCTTTGTAGAAAATGGAAACAATAAGCTCTGTGTGATGGTACCTGGATTGAAAGTTCAAATGTGCCACTACGTGACTTTGAGCAAATTGTGGACTATCACTGTCAGTTACTTTAATAGCAAAATGGAAGTGATACTAACCATTTTGCAAAGCTGTTGTGGCATTTCAAAGGAGATATTATACATAATATTACCTAGCAGATTACTAGCCCATAGAACTGTTTGATAAATGAAGCTCCTATTATTATTTCAGGTATATTTTCTCATATCATTCAACCCAAGAGCTCCTAATCTAGATTCCATAACCCTCTTGCAACTGCATGCAAAATTTTACATATATATGCACAAGTGCATCTTTCTGGGAGACGGTACATAACTTTCATCAAATTCTAAAAACAATAAAAACAGTCACTTCAATATAATCAATAAAGGTGACATCCAGCATAGAACACAATATTCCAGGAGTTGACTTAACCAGTGGGCAAGGTTGAAGCCGTTGGCCCCCTTAACACTGCTCCCTCCCACATTCATAGGAGACATCACAAATCAATCACTAAACTATGTTTCACTGACACCTGAAGTAAACTAATATTGCCCCTCAAAAGACAGCTCTAGACAGATACTGCCATTTTGCTAGAGGAACTTCTGAAGGTAAGACTCACTTGACCTCTGGACATAGAACCAGCTTTTTTTCCCTTTTAATTTAGCTCATTTTAAGCTGATCGTCACCTGAAGCTCTTCAGTCTTTTCAAAGAATTGACAGGCCATATAAATCTCCTACATCTCTCCTTCCATCTTATTACTTACTCAAATGTCAAAAGTTGGCCTCAGTCTTTTGAGATCATGTTAAATAATAATATAGTTATCCATTCAGTCACTTAATCATTTATCTAAAAAATGTTTATTGGAATGTCCTCTGTGTGCTTATTATCCACTGTGGGACTATAAGCCAGCTCTCCAAGCTTTCAGTCACACATCAATTTGATTGATATGTTTCTGAGTCATTAATAAAAATCATACTAAAATGATATTTATTGCAATTAATATGTATATATACAGCAAGATAACCACAAAATTTCTAATTTAGGCTACTTCCTGAATACAGAATTAGTAGAAATAAATATGTAATGATTGATACTTCAATTATTAATTTATTGCCTCTAAGTTCCAAATCCATTCTTCACTGCCTGCTCTGCAATAATGAAGCTGAAACCTGCAAATATTTCTTTTGCCAGCTGGCACAGTGCTAAACTTTGTCAGCACAGATCACTGGAGGGATACTGAAGGAAGAGTTTCTGTATCTAGTTCCAGTACACTCCTCTTAGAAGGCTTCTGCACTATGTGCAGCTTCTGTAGCATCCAAAGGTCAGTAGCATATGTCATATCCCTATGAATGGCTTCCCTCAATGCCCTCTAAGGTAACTTCTTCAGTGCCCAGCTCCTTAAGCACTTGAGGTTCAGCAGTGTCTGGTGGCCAGCAATATTTGGCTTTGCAATGATTTATGAAGTATGGAACCTCCCCTTGGAAGCCTTCCTATAGCATCCCTTGGGAAGCTTTGCAGCAGGTTCTGAGTTATACCACCTCTCCATGGACAGCTTTCTCAAGCACCCAGAAACTATAGCACCAAGAAACTATACTATCAGCAAGTCCTGCCAGCACAACACCTCAGCAAATTCCTCAACCATTCAGTAAACTGCACCCTTTCTAACAAGGTCTGGATCTCAGCCAAGAGTAGTAGAGGGGCTTTTCCTTGGATGTTCTTTCTCAGCTGTAGGGGTAGTGGCTCCTCCCTGTACCTGCTATTCCAGTACTGTTTAAAGATCTCTTTATCCCATTCTAGCCAATTCCTCATTACGCCAATCCTCAGTTATAGTAAATAACTCTTTACATTAAAATTTTCCTTTTCAAATTATGATTCCAGTCTCCTGATTGGACTTTGACTGATATAAAATTAAAATTACAACTGATACAGGAGATAAACTGACAAATTTGGGATTTGATAGAACTAGTTTGGTCATGCCCTTGGGCTTCAGCATAGTGCTGAGCTCCTTGCCAAAAGGCAATAGGATGCTAGTAATCCTGACATGCAGTGGCAACACAATCAAGCTACAACCTGTGGCTTATTGTAATGAAAAACCAACTGAAGCAAATGCTTTGAAATCCAAGTGGCTCCTGCACTTGAACATTATAGCAATAATGATAATAATAAGGACTGTGATGTGGGATGGAAGCTTATAAGTGTGACTTGAGTGCCTATTTTTTAATATCAGCAAGCTCAAAACCTTTACTCTCAGCTCAAGTCACAGCATGATAGCCATAAAGCTTTCACGATAGCCCTAAAAGAATTTCTAATTTCTGTAGCCTTGTGGCTATTGTTGAAAATAAAACACAAAATATAATTGTGTGAGTTTTTTATTTATAATAGTTGAACTGACCGTCTTGCCAAGTTTCTTACATGACAGTACTGACTAAGAAATAATGAAATTCAGAAACTTGGAATGGGATATCCAGTTGGACCCAGATGAAACAGACAGTCTTGAAAACTCCACCCTCAGTACTCACCACGCGGATACTCCCCTACCAGTGGAAGAAGCTTGCCCTCTGATATTTAAAGATATATCCTACCTTTGCTTCAAAATCCTGTGATAATGTCACCTGGTGACCATATCTTGAAGAAGAATGTTTATTTTCCTTGAGACCCACCACAGCCAGTCCCCGTTGCCACTATAACCATATATAGAGTTAAATATCAATATGTAGGATCAAGAACATACCATGACCTAGGAAGAAATCATTAACATACCCAAAACCTGCAAAACTTTGCTGAAATATACGCAGAAACCATGAGAACATGTGTGGGTCTCAACATGTAGGCACCTGGGAGAAGCAAACACTAAACCAATCCAGAGGAACACCCAAAACAAAAACATTATGGGATACCCTAAAAAAAAATTTAAAGCCATTAAGGACTAATTCATGATTAAATAAATATAAAATCACAAGGAAACAGTGCATAATAGACAAGAATCAAGAGACACCAAAAGGCATAATTAAAACCTGTAAGAATAAAACAAGATTCTGAAATAGATGACAAAATAAACATCTTTAAGTAACATGAAAAAATTGACAAAAATCCTAAAACAAAAACTATGAAAATAGATGTTAGAAAAAGAGGCAAACAGAACTTTAAGACATGAAAGATGTCAACTGACTTTTTCAAAGTTAATTAGCTATAACTAAAGAGAGAATTCATGAAATTGAAGGTAGGTCTGAGAAAATTATTCATAATGCATCAGAGATTTTTAAAACTTGAAAAACATCAAACAGTGATTAAAAGATATGAAGGATGCAGTGAGGGTTCAAGGTAATCCTAGTCAAAGTTCCAGAAGAGGAAAATAGTAGGAAAAAGGCAACATTAAACAATACGATAGCTGATAATTTTCTGGTATTAATGAAATACATATACCCTCAGATTCATGAAATTCAAGATGTCTTGAGTAGGATGTAAAGAAATAAACAAAAAAGACACCTACACATACCGTAATAAATCAAAAGAACATCAAATAGAAACATAACATCTTAAAAAGTAGAGAAACATTACATACAGGGGAAATATTTACTGTTGATAGCCTTCTCAACAGCAGCAATGCATGTCAGGAGGCAATGAAATAGTAACAGCAAATTGCAAAAGAAAAATAACTTTTAATCTAGAATTCATCACTTAGATTTTTAAAATCACTTTAGTGGGATAAAATAAAGATATTTGAGAAAAAAAAATATTAAGGGATTTAACAGAGCCTCACTGAAAGAATTACTTGAAAATGTATGATAGGAGGAAATAATATAAGCTTAGATGGAATGAATGAACAAAAACCATAATGTTAAAGTACTAGTATACATGTGGGCAAATCTAAAGAAGCTTTAATTATATAAAAACAAAGACAATAACCAAAAAAGAAAAATAAAAGAACATTCGTTTTTGAGGTCAAAATTAAGAAGCAACTAAACTATTAGATAATTAACAACATGTAAGGAAAGTAGGAGGGATGAGTATTAAAAATAACCAAAAAGAGGATAAAAATATTATCTGTAGACTTTTTAAGCAAGAGTGTTAAAAACATTTAATAACTATAGTAATAGATATAAATGTATAATTTTCAAATTAACAGAAAAAAAGGTGAAAAGGGGATATGGAAAAATAAAACAAGCAGGAAAACATTATGGTGAAGTGAAGATTACAAAATAAGATGGCAGAAATTAAATGAAATACATCAATAATCACAGTAAGTATAAACATATTCAACTTGTCAGGTGAATAAATGAAACATTTTTAAGGTTCTGTATGTCATGTAGAAAAAGCTGAGTTTGGTAAGTAGAAAACCAAATCAAGTCTCTGCAATAAATATTTGTGGCCATTTACCCAATTCCAAGACATTAACCAGTTCACAGACCTGGAATCCCTATTGTATGGGGTAGGACATTGAGTAAGAACCCTGCAACATGGCCATAGGTATTTACTATAAATCTTCTTATGAGACTTCCCCAGAGAGATTTCTGACCATATATTAAAATGATTATGCATTAGGAAAAAAAAATTATTCTGGCTTTATGAGGGTTTTATAGTTGCTCTAAATTGATAACCTCTGAAGACTCAATGCCACAGTGGTCTATTGTCACAGCAGTGACTTAAATTAGATGGTAAACAGAGTCTTGCCCCAAGTATGTCCTGCAGTGAATTCAGTGGGCCCACAGATATGTCTCATAGCTATTTCCTTGGTTCACAAATGTAGTTATAATAGATATACTAAGCAACTCAAAGAATCTCTAAAGCAGATCCTTGACCCTAGAGGAAGGGTTAATGTGATAGGGTGAGCCTACTGGAAGCTCCTGGGACTGTTCCTATCCCACTTCTCAAAATAGCAAATTGAAAGCAACACTGTATCCCCATGGAGATGATTTGCAGGAATTAACGCCACCAGTGAAGTATTAAAAGATGCAGAAATGATGTTTTTATTATGTGTCCACTCGACTCACCTTTGGCCTGGTGCCAGTGAATTACTAAAAATGTATATAGGTGGTGAAGCCAATTGTAATTGCTCTTCCAGTAGTGTTAAATTTACTAGGTACAGCCTTCCAGCCTTATTGTGCAGCTACTGATCTCACAAATGCCATTTTCTTAATTCCAATTGCTAAAAACAATTGGAATCAGTTTACCTTCAGTTGGTGGTCATAACAGTTTCCCTTAACTGTACACTTCAGGGATGTCAACTCACCTGCCAGCTACTATAATATAGTCAAAAGAGAACTAAGTCACCTGTCTACTGATCATTCCAGTGGTCCATTATATTTAAGATATTATGTCATTTGGACCCAGTCAGCAAGAAATAGAGAATACTATGGAAACATTAAGAAGATACATGAGTACCAGTGTAAAATAAACCCTATGAAAATGCAGAGACAAGGCACATTAATGAAGTTTCTGTAGCATGTAGGAATATTCCTTCTAATGTGAAAGACAGGTTTTTGAACTTTACGTTTTCACACTGAAACTCTTTGTGCATGTCCTTGGATTTGGAGGTAATATTTAGCACACTTGGTTGTTATTTTCTGACCTACTTTCCAGGTAACCCATAACCTTGCAAATTTTGTGTGGCTCCTAGGGTGGGAAAAGTTATCTTTACAGATCCAGGCTGGGTACCTGCTTCCTGGTACCCATATGAAATTTATGATGCACCAGATCCAATGGTATTTGATGTGTCTGTGGAAGATAGGTATACATTATTTTATTATTCCTCATGATTCTGAGTGAAGAGTTTGGGTAGGGTACAACCAGAATGGCTCATTTCTGCTCTACTTTATGTCTGCTGGGGCTGGAATGTCCAAGATGTCTTTTTCACTCATATATCTATCTGATGCCTCGGCTGAAATGGTTCAAACAGTTATGGTAGAACGGTCCAAGTGGGATCATACGTCTGACATCTTGGTTCTTAAAGTAATCTAGGTTCCTTAATTTTCCTCCATATTAGTATCAATGCCTCCTCCTCTTCATGTGATCTCTCCAACAGAGCAGCTGGAGTTCTTATGTAGCAGCTTGTTGCTCCAAAGATATACAAATGGAGACTCCCAAACTTTCTTATTGCTCAAACTCAGAAGCCCTAAAACTATAGCCCACATTCTAGTAGTCAAAGCAGACACAGAGCTAGTTAACAGTCAAGGGAAATAACTACACAAGAGTGTAAATACCAGACGGGATGGCCCATTAGGGATCAACAATACAGTAGGCTACTAATTCACTTTAAGTCCCCTAATTATTTATGTTCCTCTCACAAGTAAAATATTCTCATTCATTCCTAATAACTCCAAAATCTCATCTCATTTCAGAATTAGGCTTTGGTTTAAAGTCTAGAATCTTGTCATCTAAATCAGGTCCAGGTATGGATAAGGATCTTCTATACAACTCTTTCTATCTGAAAACACAGGAACCAAAGAGACAAGTTATCTTTCCCCACACATCCACATATAATGGAGAGAGAGGGATAAGGTAACAATAGTAGATAGTTCTAATCAAAAAGGGAGATAAAAATGAAAGGTACAAAGATATCACTGTTCCACAGTAATTGAGAAATCAAGTCAGAAACATGTTGCCAATTTTCCCCGCTCCACAGGCAGAGAATGTTCACTGGTAAGGGCCCAGATCTAATCCCTGAAAATAGTTCTCCTAAAGTCTGGCATTCTGGAGTCTGGCCTCGTGGTTGCATCCCTGCTTCATGTCTTATGTTTTATTGGTCAGTAGCCACCTAAGCCTGCTTTCTGCTCACAGGAAGTTGAGAGCCAAGAGACTTTTTTTCACTTAGATTGTCTCTGTCTCTTTAGTGCAAGTTGATGTCATTTCTTTTAAAAATTTCTGTGGACTTCCTGTGTATCAAATTATAATCCATACTATTTGACAAAAAGCATGCCCCAAGAATTGTTAAGACAGTCCCTCTCAATAGGGGCTAAGCATCAGGATGCTTTGGGAGAGTATCTTTAAGAATTTTAGAGCTCACAGAGCTATGGTAAACAAAACAGCATGCTACTGGCATAAAAACAGACACAGAGACCAATGGAACAGAACAAGGAACTGAGAAATTAATCCACATACTTCAACTAGGCGCAGCAGCTCATATCTTCAATCCCAGCATTTTGAGAGGCCAAGGTGGGCAAATCACTTCAGCCTAGCAGTTTGAGGTGAGCCTGGGTAACATGGTGAAACCCTGTATCTACAAAAAACACAAAAATTAGCCTGGCATGATTGTGCACACCTGTAGTCCCAGCTACTTGGGAGGCTGAGGTGGGAAGATCTCTTGAGCCCCGGGAAAGCAAGGTTTCAGTATGCTGTGATCATGCCTCTGTATTCCAGCCTGGATGACAGAGTGAGATACTGGCAAAAAAAAAAAAAAAAAAAAAACTCTGCACACCAACTGTGAATTCATTTTTGACAAAGGTGCCAAAAACATATACTGGGGAAAGGACAGTCTTTTCAATAAATGGTGCTGGGGAAACTGGATATCCATATGCAGAAAAATAAAACAAGACTACTTTCTCTCGCCATATGCAAAAATAAAATCAAAATGAATTAAAGACTTAAATGGAAGACCTCAAACCATGAAACTATTAAAAGAAAACATTGGGGAAGCTCTCCAGGATACTGGTCCAGGCAAAAATTTCTTGTGTAATATTCCACAAGCACAGGCAACCACAACAAAAATGGGCAAATGGGGTTACATCAAGTTAGAGTTCTAGACAGCAAAGGAAACAATCAACAAAATGAATAGACAACCCATAGAATCAGAAAAAATAGAAACTCTATAGAAAAAAACAATAATCTGATTAAAAAAATGAGCAAAAGGTTGGAATAGACATTTCTCAAAAGAAGACATAGAAAGGGCAAACATATATATATAAAGGTACTCAACATCATTGATCATCAGAGAAACACAAATCAAAACTACAATGAGATATCATCTGACCCCAGTTAAAATGGCTTATATCCAAAAGTCAGGCAATAACAAATGGTGGATGGAGAAAAGCGAACACTCATAAACTATTGGTGAGAATGTATATTAGTGCAATCACTATGGAGAACACTTTGAAACTTCCTCAGAAAACTATAACTAGAGTGACCATATGATCTAGCAATCCCACTGCTGAGTATATACTCAAAAGAAAGGAAATCAGTGTATGGAAGAGATATCTGCACTCCCATGTTTGTTGCAGCACTGTTCATAATAGCTAAGATTTGGAAGCCACCTAAGTATCCATCAACAGATGAAAGGATAAAGAAAATATAGTACACATAAGCAATGGAGTACTATTCAGCCATAAAGAAGAATGAGATCCTTTCATTTGCAACAACCTGAATGCAACTGGAGAATATTATGTCAAGTGAAATAAGCCAGGCACAGAAAGACAAACTTTGCACATTCTCACTTATTTGTGAGACGTAAAAATCAAAACAATTGAACTCACAGACATAGAGAGTAGAAAGATGGTTACCAGAGGCTGGTAAGAATAACAATTGGTACAATAACAATTGTACATTTAAAAATAACTAAAAGATATAACTGTAATGTTGGTAACACAAAAAAGTGATAAATGCTTGAGATGATGGATACCCCATTCCCTATGATATCATTATTTCATATTGTATGCCTGTATCAAAACATCGCATGTATTTTTTTACATTTTTAATTGTTATGGGTGATCCACCTGCCTTGGCCTCTCAAAGTGGTATAAACCACCACACCTCACCTTGGCTATTGTTAATAGTGCTATGATAAACATAGGCCTGCAGTTATCTCTTTAATATGTTGATTTATTTTCTTTATAGTTATACTGGTAGTAAGATTGCTGGATCATAAGGTAGGTCTATATGTAGTTTTTTGAGAAAAGCCATACTGTTCTTCATAGTTTCTGTACTAATGTACATTCCCACCAACAGCATATGAGGGTTTGCTTTTCTTCATATCTTTGTCACAAGTTGTTATTGTCTTTCTTTTGGATAAAAGTCATCTTATCAGCTGAGTGTGGTGGCTCACACCTGTAATACCAGCACTTTGGGAGCCCGAGGCTGGCGGATCACAAGGTCAGGAGTTCGAGACCAGCCTGACCAACACGGTGAAACCCCATCTCTACTAAAAATACAAAAAAATTAGCGGGTCGTGGTGGCGCGTGCCTGTAATACCAGCTACTCAGGAGACTGAGGCATGAGAATTGCTTGAACCTGGGATGCAGAAGTTGTAGTGAACTAAGATTGCACCACTGCACTCCAGCCTGGGCAAGAGTGAGACTCCATCTCAAAAAAAGAAAAAAGTCATTTTATCTTGAGGTGAGATGGTAACACATTTTAGTTTTGATCTGCATTTCTCTGATGATCAATGATGTTGAGTACCTTTTCATATACATGTTTGCCATTTTTGCATCTTATTTTAAAAATGTTTATTCAGATCTTTTGCCCATTTTTTATTTGGATTATTTGATTCTATAGACTTATTTGAGCTCCTTACAAATTCTGGTTAATTCCTTGTCAGATTTTCATATTTAATTCTCCCATTCCGTGATTTGTCTCTTCACTTTGTTGATCGTTTCCTTTGCTGTGTGCAGAAGCTTTTTAACTTTATGTGATCTCATTTGTTCATTTTTACTGTGGTTGCCTGTGCCTGTGTTGTATTACTCAAGAAATCTTATCATAAACCAATGTCCTGGATAGTTTCCCTTATGTTTTCTTATAGGTGTGTCATAGGTTAAGGTTTTCAATTTAAGCCTTTAATCCATTTTGATTTTATTTTTGTATAGGGTGAGAGCTAGAGATCTTGTTTTATTCTTCTACATATGGATATCCAGTTTTCCCAACACAATTTATTGAAGAGACTTTCCTTTGCCCAATTTATGTTCTTGGCACCTTTTCGAAAATGAGTTCGCTCTAGATGTCTGGCTTTATTTCTAGGTTCTCTGTTTTATTCCATTGGTCTATATGTCTGTTTTTAATGCCAGAACCATGCCCTTCTGTTTACTATACCTCTGTAGCATAATTTGAAGTCAAGTTAATGTGATTCCTCCAATTTTCTTCATTTTGCTCAGAATAACTTTGCCTATTTTGAGTCTTTAGTGTTTCCATGTAAATTTTAAGATTGCTTTTTTCTATTTATTTTTTCTATTTCTGTGAAGAATGTCATTGGCATTTTGATAGGAATTAATTGAATATGTAAATTGCTTTGGGTAGTATACACATTTTAACAATACTGATTCTTCTAATCCATAAACATAAAATATCTTTCCATTTTTTTGTGTCCTCTTCAATTTCTCACAATATTTTATAGTTTTTATTATAGAGAATTTTCAGTTCTCTGGTATGCTCTTGAAGTATGACCCTAGGTATTTTATTTTATTTGTAGCTATTATAAATGGAATTATCTTCTTTTTTATTTCTTTACTTTTTAAATTATGGTGGGTACATAGTAGGTGTACATATATGTGGGGTACAAGAGATGTTTTGGGACAGGCATACAACATTAAATAATCACACCATGGATAAGGGAGCATCCATCCCCTCAAGCATTTAACTTTTGTGTTACAAACAATCCAACTATACTCTTATAGTTATTTTTAAATGTACAATTAAGTTATTATTGACTATAGTCACAACAGTGCTATCAAACAGTATGTCTTATTCATTCTTTCTACTATTTTCTGTACCCATTAACATCTCTACATCTACTCCAGCCCCCTATTAGGCTTCCACCCCTCCTGTTAACATCCTTCTACTCTCTATGCCCATGAATTCAATCGTTTTGATTTTTAGATCCCACAAATAAGTAAGAATGTGTGATGTTTGTCTTTCTGTGCCTGGCTTATTTTACTTAACATAGTGATCTCTAATTCCATCAATGTTGCAAATGACAGAATCTATTCTTTGTGTGTGTGTGTGTGTGTGTGGCTGAACAGTACTCCATTGTGTATATGTACCATATTTTCTTTATTCATTCATCTATTAATGAATACTTACGTGGCTTCCAAATTTTGGCTACTGTAAACAGTGCTGCCAAAAAAATGGGAGTGCAGATATCTCTTATATATACTGATTTTCTTTCTTTTGGGTATATACCCAGTGGTGGCATTGCTGGATCATATGGTAGTGCTATTTCCAGTTTTTTGAGGAAGCTCCAAAGTGTTCTTCATACTAATGTACATTCCCACCAACAGTGTACAAGAGTTCCCTTTTTTCACATCATCACCATCATTTGCCTGTCTTTCTATTACATTCTTGATTTCTTTTTCAGATTGTTTGCTGTTGACATATAAAAATCCTACTTATTTTTGTACATTGATTTTGCATCCTCCAACTTTACTGAATTTATCAGTTATAATCATCTTTTGGTGGAGTCTTTATTTTTTTCAAATATAAGATCATATTATCTGCAAACAAGGATAATTTTACTTACTTCTTTCCAACTTAGATGTCTTTCACTTCTTTCCCTTGTCTGATTGCTCTACCTAGGAATTCAGGTATGATGTTGAATAACAGTACTGAAAATGGGCGTTGTTGTCTTGTTTCAGATCTTAGAAGAAAGGTTTTCAGTTTTCCCCTGTTCGGTATGATACTAGCTGTAGGTCTGTCATATACAGCTTTCATTGTGTTGAGGTACATTACTTGTATAGCAAGTTTGTTGAGAGTTTTATCATGAATCAATGTTGAATTTTACAAAATGCTTTTTCAGCATCAATTGAAATGATTATATGGTTTCTGTCTTTCTCTGTTGATATGATGTATCATATTGATTTCTTTGTGTATGTTGACATCCTTACATCCCAGGAATAAATCCCACTTGGTCATGATGAATAATCTTTTAAATGTGTTGTTGAATTCATTTTGTTAGTATTTTGTTGAGGATTTTTGCATCAATATTCATCAGGGATATTGGCCTGTGGCTTTATTTCTTTGATGTGTCTTTTCCTGGTTTTAACAGCAGGGTGATACTGGCCTTGTAGAATGAATTTGGAAGTATTTACTTCTCTTGTATTTTTCAAAGCAGTTTGAATAGAATTGGTATCAGTTTTTTAATTGTTTGGTAAAATTCAGCATCAAAGCCTTTGGGTCCCAGTCTTGTCTCTGTTGAGAGGCATTTAACTACGGCTTCAATCTCATTACTTACTATATTGGTCTATTCAGGTTTTGGATTTTTTCATGGTTCAATCTTGGCAGGTTGTATGTATCTAGTAATTTGTTTAGTCCAGGTTTTTCAATTTATTGGCATATAGTTGCTCATAGTAGCCTGTAATAATTCTTTGAATTTCTGTGATATGAGTTGTATGTCTCCCTTTCCATCTATGATTTTATTTGGATCTTCTTTTTTCCTAGTCTGATTAAAAGTTTGTCAATTTTGTCTGTTTTCTTTTTTAACCCACTTTCATTGATCTTTTGATTTTTTGTTTCAATTTCATTTATTTCTGCTCTCATCTCTATTACTTCATTTCTTCCACTAATTTTGGGTTTGGTTTGCTTTTGCTTTTCTAATTATTTGAGATGCATCATTAGGTTGTTTATGTGATGTTTTTCTACTTTTTTGATGTAGGCACTTATTACTATTGACTTTTCTCTGAGTACTGCTTCTACTGTATCCCGTAGGTTTTTGTATGATGTGTTTCAATTTTCAGGTTTCAAGAAACTTTTTAATTTCCTTGCTAATTTAATCATTGACCTACTCATCATTCAGGAGCATATTGTTTAATTGCCATGTGTTTATGCAGTTTCCAATCTTCTTCTCATTACTGATTTCTACTTTTATTCCTTCGTGGTCAGATAACATACTGTATTTGACTTCAATGTTTTTTCATATTTTTAAGATTTGTTTTGTGGGGCCAGGGACAGTGGCTCATGCCTGTAATGTCAGCACTATGGGAGGCTGCAGTTGGTACATCACCTGAAGTCAGGAGTTCGAGACCAACCTTGCCAACATGGTGAAACCCCATCTCTACTAAAAATACAAAAATTATCTGGGCATGATGGCATGTACCTGTAATACTAGCTACTCAGGAGGATAAGGCATGAAAATTGCTTGAACGTGGGAGGCAGAGGCTACAGTGAGCTGAGATCACACCACTGCACTCCTGCCTGAGTGACAGAGTAAGACTCTTCTAAAAAAAAAAAGACTTGTTTTGTGGTCTAAAATATGGTCTATCCTTGAGAATATGTACTAAGAAGAATATATATACTGTAGCCACTGGATGAAATGTTCTGTAAATCTCTATTAGGTCTCTTTTGTCTACAGTAAAGTATGATGCTTCTTGGTTGATTTTCTGTCTAGATCTGTCCAATGCTGAAAGTGGGGTGACAATGTCTCCAGCTAGCATTGTATTGGCGTCAATATCTCTCTTTAGCTCATATTTGCTTTATATATCTGGGTGCTCCAATGTTGGGTGCATAATGCTTAAAATTGTTATTTCCTTTCACTGAATTGACCCCTGATTATATAATGACCTTCTTTGTCCCTTTTCACATTTTTGTCTCAAACTCTATTTTATCTAATATAACTATAGCTACTCCTTTTTTTTTGGCTTTCATTTGCATGAAATACATTTTTCCATCCCTTGATTTTTCATTCTATATGTTTCTTCATAGGTGAAGTGTATTTCTTGTAGGCAATAGATCATTGGGTCTTGGGTTTTTGTTGTTGTAATTGTTTAATACCCATTTAGCTTCCTTATGTCTTTTGATTGGAGACTTTAGTCCATTTACAGTCAATACTATTACTGATAACTAAGGACTTACTCTGCCATTTTGTTATGTTTTCTGCTTGTTTTGTAGTCCTTCCTTCCTGCCTGGCTTCCTGCCTTCCTTCCTTCCTTCCTACTACCATTTTGAAAAAGTGAATTTCTCTGGTGATCTGTTTTAATTTCTTGATTTTTATTTGTGTGTATCTGTCGTAGGTTTTTAATTTGAGGTTACAATGAGGCTTGCAAATAACATCTTATTACCCATTATTTTAAACTGATGACAATTTAACAGTGATGACAATTTAACAGCAAAAACAAACAAGTGAACTAACAGACAGAAAATGAATAAAAGCTCTACACTTTAACTTCATCCCCCCAGCTTTTTAACATTTTATTGTTTCTATTTACATCTTTTTATACTGTTTATGTCTTGAAAAGTTGTTTGGTTATTATTTTTAATCAGCTCATCATTTAGTCTTTCTACTTAAGATATGAGTAGTTTACATATCACAATTACATGTTGGAATATTCTGTTGGTACTTACTGTCACCAGTGAGTTGTGTACCTTCAGATGATTTCTTATTCCTTAACATCCTTTTCTTTCAGATTGAAGAATTCCTTTTAGTATTTCTTGTAGGACAGGTCTGGTGCTGATATATCTGTTTTTGTTTTGTTTTGTTTTGTTTATTTTTGTTTTGTTTTGTTTCTCGGGAAGTCTTTATTTCTCCTTTGCATATGGAGGATATTTTTGCTGGATATATCATTTCAGGGTTAAAAGTTTTCTTCCTTAAGCATTTTAAAGATGCCTTGGCACTCTCACCTGGCCTGTAAGGTTTCCACTGAAAAATCCCTGCCAGACATATTAGATGGAGCTTCATTGTATGTTATTTGTTTATTTTACCTGGCTACTTTTAGAATCCTTTCTTTATCCTTGGCTAGTATGTGACATTTACAGGTATGCACCAGCTATGGGAGAAGTCAATGGCTATGTGCTTAATATTTGTTTACTGGAGAGTCTCTCTGTTGTCTCAGAAGTTGTGCTAGTCTGTGGAATTCCTGGTATTCTCAGTTCCCTGATCATCCCCAGAGGTTAGGGGACAAAGCTGGGCAGATATGAACTGCCAAACTCTCCCTCAGATACCCCAATGATGAGCACCAGCACAAGTCCTGATAGAGGTGATAAGAAGAGCCTATGGTGAAATTCACCAAGTTCTCTAGTGGATGAGAGAGGAGAGGGTTCAATCAGCTCCACATTCTGGACAGGCAGGAACATGATCTACCTCCCTATCAACCCTCTGTTCCAAGTCTTGTGACTTTCATTTCAGACAGACATTGTCATTTATTTCCACACTACAGTTCAACTGAGGGCCATGAAAAACACCTGTCCCATGAATCTCTGCTAGAATGGCCTCAGGGTGTAACCTGTTTCCTTAAGCCAAAACAGACAGCTTTGCAGCTCACCTGATGTCTACTGCAGGAACACTGCCCTTCAGTGTAGAAAGTGGGAGGGGGCCACCCTTCATGAAAGCCAAGGCTTTGTGGGCACACCACTAGTGGGGATGCAACAGCCCCAAATAGCACTGGAAAGGTCATCCACAAGTGTACCTTTGCCAACCTTTTGAGGGAGTAGCTAGAGCTGTATCCACCACAGTGGGCAGGGGTGAAGAGAAGAGGTTCCCATCTTTATGTCTCTTCCTGAGCATCAGAGGTACCTGATTAGTGGGTTAGAACCACACTCTTCCCCTACAGACCCCAGTGATGTGTCCACATCTCTGCTTGAAGGAGCAGAGTCAGCTTCAGCTCACAAGCAGGAAACTCTCAGGCCAGGAGTGTGTGCACTCTAGTTTCCTTTGTCTTAAGGGGTGCTCCTTTGGAACACTGCACTCTCCTTTCTTTTAAGAGCAGCCTGCCCTGAGGGTTAGATCTATGGGAATCCTGCATTCTCCTGAATCTCAATGGCCTTCTGTGTCTGTCACAATCCAAGAGTGTGGTGGGAAATGTTTGCAGGGGATCTAGTGAGGCATAGACAAAAGTGCTGAGACTACAAGGCAGGACAGAATCCCAAAATGGGTGCTCACCCAGTATGATAGCTGCCACTCCAGCTTGGGTCTCAGAGGAGGGCAAGTAACCCTATACAAGCTGGCAGCCTGCTGCTTTGATTTCAAAAAATTCCAAAATTGCTGCTCACACCAGTACTTGGACTCACAAGAGTAAAAAGCAGGGCTCTCCAACAGTTCAGAAACTAGCAGTCTGCTGCAGGGCTAAGGTGAGCAAAAATAGACCTAGCTATCCTTTCTATGGGACTCCATGTTCCTCAGGGGTCAATTTCTGACACATTCTTGTTTCTTTTCCTGTGCCCCAGCTTTTCCCCATGGGTTGTCCAATTGGCTCCCAAACCTTCCCCTCAGTATTCCACCCTGACCATAATTATTCATCTATAAAGAACTTTGGTTCTTCTGAGAACTGGTGACTGATATGTCTAGTTAGACATGTTGAAAAAAAAAACCTAAAATTTTAAGGAATGAAAACAAAAAAAGTTCAAATGCTTTCTTTTTTTCAGGCAAATTATGTGTATATATATACTTTAAGTTCTGGGGTACATTTTGCAGAAAATGCAGGTTCCTTACATAGGTATACACGTGCCATGGTGGTTTGCTGCATCTATCAACTAGTCATCTACATTAGGTATTTCTCCTAATGCTATCCCGCCTCTAGCCTCACACTCCCCAACAGGCCCTGGTATGTGATGTTCCCCTCCCTGTGTCCATGTGTTCTCATTGTTCAACTCCCACTTATGAATGAGAACATGTGATGTTTAGTTTTCTGTTCTTATGTTAGTTTGCTAAGAATGATGATTTCCAGCTTCATCCATGTCACTGCAAAAGAAGTGAACACATGCTTTTTTATGGCTGCATAGTATTCCACTGTGTATATGTGCCACATTTTCTTTATCCAGTCTAACTTTGATGTGCATTTGAGTTGGTTCCAAGTCTTTGCTATTGTAAACAGTGTTGCAATAAACATACGTGTACATGTGACTTTATGGTAGAATGATTTATAATCCTTTGGGTATATACCCAGCAATGGGATTGCTGGGTCAAATGGTATTTTTGGTTCTAGATCCTTGAGGAATCACCACACTGTCTTCCACAATGGTTAAACTAATTTACACTCCCACCAACAGTGTAAAAGCATTCCAATTTCTCCATACCCTCTCTAGCATCTGTTGTTTCCTGACTTTTTAATGATTGCCATTCTAACTGGTGAGGAATGGCATCTCATTGTGGTTTTGATTTGCATTTCTCTAATGATCAGTGATGATGAGCTTTTTTTCGTGTGTTTGTTGGCCACATTAATGTCTTCTTTTGAGAAGTGTCTGTTCATATCCTTTGCCCACTTTTTGATGGGATTTTTTTTTCTTGTAAGTTTGTTTAAGTTCTTTGTAGATTCTGGATATTAGCCCTTTGTCAGATGGACAGATCACAAAAATTTTCTCCCATTCTATAGGTTGCCTGTTCACTCTGATGATAGTTTATTTTGCTGTGCAAAACCTCTTAAGTTTAATTAGACCCCTGCAGCTAGCTTGGTGTTTGCCCAAATGGCTGCCCAGTTTTGTGCTTGAAACCCAGGGCCCTGGTGGCATAGGCATGGGAGAGAATCTCCTAGTCTACAGGTTGTGAAGACCATGGAAAAGCATAATATCTGGGCAGGGGTGCACTGTCCTTCAAGGCACAGTCCCTCTGGGTGTCCTTTGGCTAGGCTAGGGATTTCCCTGACCCCTTGCACTTCCTGGGTGAGGCAACACTCCATCCTGCTTTGGCTTGCCGTCTGTGGGGTGCACCCACTGTCTAATTAGTTCCAGTAAGATTAGCCAGGTACCTCGGTTGGAAATGGAGAAATTACCTGCCTTCTGCATTGATCTCACTTGGAGCTGCAGACTGGAGCTATTCCTATTCAGCCATCTTGCCAGGTCTAAATGCTTTCTTAAATACCAGCAATGAACAATACGAATTTGAAATTTAAAACGCAATACTATTTACATTAACAACAAACAATCAAATACTTAAGTATAAAGCTAACAAAATATGTACAAGATGTGTAGGAGGAAAACTACAAATTACTGACGAAAAAATAAAAGATCTGCCATTCCATGTACATAGATGAAAAGACTCAATACTGTCAAGATTTCAGTTCTTCTCAACTAGATCTATAGATTCAACACAATCTGAATCAAAATCGTGGCAAGTTATTTTATGAATATGAACAAACTAATTCTAGAGTGTATATGGAAAGGCAAAAGATTCAAAATAGCAAACACAATATTGAAAGAGGTAGAACACAGTCAGAGGACTAATACTACCTAACCTCAATACTTATTGTAAAGCTACAATAATTAAGACAATGGGATATTGGTGAAAGAACAGACAAGTAGATGAATGAAACAGAATACAAAGCCCAGAAATAGACCCAAAGAAATATAGTCAATTACATACCTATTGGAATGGATAAAATCAATGGATAAAAACACTGACAACACCGAGTGCTAAGAATGTGGAACAACACGAACTCTCATTCACTACTTGTAGGAATGCACAGTGGTACAGCCGCTTTGGAAGACAGTTTGTTAATTCCTTACAAAGCTGAACACATTCTTATTATATAATCCATCAACTCTTCTCCTTAGTATTTACCCAAATGAGTTAAAACCTTACGTCTACACTAAAACCTACTTACCACCATAAAAGATAAATGAATTCTTTAATTTTGTACACAAACACAACAGAATACCATTTATCCATTTTTTAAAATTAAATCCTGTCATGTGAGACAACATGGATAAACCTACAGGATATTATATTAAGTGAAATAAACTAGGCACATAAGGACAAGTACTGCATGATCTCATTCATATGTAGAATCTATAAAAATTGACCTTACAAAAATAGAAAGTAGAATAGGGATTTCCAGAGGCTGAGTAAGGTAAGGAGAGGGAAGGATAGGGAGAAGTTGGTTAATAGGTACTATTTTACAGTTAGAAAGAAAAATTTCAGATGTGCTATTATACAGTAGGGCAATGTAGTTAACACTAATGTTTTATAGGTTTCAAAATAGCTAGAAAAGATGATTTTGAATGTTCTCACCACAAAGAAAGGATAAATGTTTGAGATGATGGATATACCACTTACTCTGATTTGAATGTATAAATGTATCAAAACATCACTCTTTACACCATAAATGCATACAATATATTGTATATACAATTGTGTATCAGTCAAAAATAAAATTAAAAACCCTATACACCAATGTTTATAGCAGGTTTATTCATAATTGCCAAAACTTGTAAGCAATCAAGATGCTCTTCGATAGTGAACAGATAAACTGTGGTGTATCCATGAAACAGAATATTATTCAGTGATAAAAAAGAATGAGATATCAAGCCATAAAAAGACATAGAAGAACCTGAAATGTATATTACTAAGTGAAAGAAGTCAATCTGAAAAGATTACATACTTTATGATTTAAAATATATGATGTTCTAGAAAAGGCAAAGCTACGGAGAAGGTAAAAGGATTACTAGTTGCAAGATTTCCTGAACAAGGGAGTGAGGTATGACTAGGTAGAGCACAAGAGATCTTTAATGCAGTGAAACTATTCTGTATGATACTGTAATGGTAAATACATGTCATTACACATTTGTGAAACTCCATAGAAAATACAATGCAGAGTGAACCCTAATGTACACTATGGCCTTTAGATAAAAATAATATATCCATCTATCTATGAGATAGATAGGTATCAATAAATTAGTACAAATACAAATTTACCACAATAATGCAAGATGCTAATAATAGGGGAAATGAGGTGGGCAGGGTGGCATGTGGTATGAGAGGTACACAGGAGCTCTTTGTACTTTCTACCCAATTTTCCTACAAACATAAAACTGCTCTAAAAAGTAAATTCTATTAATTAAAAAGGGGATTAGAAAGAGAGCAATATATCCTGTCCTTCAATGGGAGGACTTGGAGTAAACAGAGTAATTCTCCCTAATTTGATCTATACATTAAATTCATTACAATCAAAATTCAATTTTTTTCATGAAACTTGAGAAGTTTCATGAAAATTCCTATAGAAGTAGAGAGCCAAAAGCAACCCCCTGCTCCACAACAAAAAACCAAAGATGGTTTTAAGGAGAAGGCATACACTGAGCACTTACTGACCTTGTTTCGATAACTAAAATGACAATAATTCTGACAATGTAATATCTACAGGTAAGCAGACTCATAAAATACAATGAATTAAAAGATCCATGTGTATATGAATTTCATAAAAGATCAAAGTGATATTACAAATCAGTGAGGAAAGGGTGGAAAAATAACTATCCCTATACCACTGTCTTCCCATGTGATGGAGATCTTCAAGTCTACAGGACAGAATGTTGGGAAGGAAGGATGATTGTGAAGCAGGGAAGAGCAAAAACAACCTGGAACTCATAAGCATGAGCTGAAGCCAGCGAGGACAGACCAAAATTTCTGACAGTTCTTGTTACCTCCAATCATAATGTATACGTGTCCTATAGAAGCTGGGGCCCTTCTTCATGGAGCTAAAACACAAACACTGGACCCAGGTGCTAGAGAAGCTAAAGGAGGATCAAGGTGAAAGTAAAGCAGTTACAGCCTTACTGCTGCTTCATGCCAATGAGGTGATCCAGCAAATATAGGATAAAAGTATATGGGCTACAAAAAAGCCTGTTGCTTCACTTCGGCCCTCCAAATCTCACACAAGAATCTCTCTTATGGCCTACCCTAACTGGAAATACACACAAAAGAAAATCTTGGGAAATTTAGTTTAGCCTAACCAAACTGACATATTATAAAGGTACCACAATTAGGAAAAAATGTGTAATACCCACCCACCTCCAAGATAGGACACAGATCATAGAAGAAAAGATAGATAAACATTAAAATTATAAACTCCAGTATGTCAAAAGATACTATGAACAAAGTTAAAAGACAAGCCTCATAGATATTAAAGATAATTGAAATCTTTACAGAAATCACAAAAAGATTCATATTCAGAACATTTTAAAAGTTCCCACAAATCAATAAGAAAATTTATGCAAATCAACAGATAAGTAGACAATTCAGGGAATAAAAATCTATAATGGACAATGAGAGGGTGATCAATTTCACAAATGTATCAGAAAATAAAAATTAAAACACTATTCCCAAGATTGGCAAAATGTAGCAAATTTGAAAATACCAATTATAACTGAGGACCCAGGAAAAGGATAGTTCTTATACAGTGTTATTAAAGTATAGCCTGGTACAGCTAACTCGAAGAGATAATTTAATAAGAAGTTCTATATGGGTACATGCACATAGTAGAGAACACAGAAATTTCATTTCTAGGTGTCTTAAAAAGAGACTTGCACATGTATATGAGAAGACATTAAAGAAATGTTTATTGGAATACTGTTGACAACAAAAAAGTGGCATCAACCTAACTATCCTTCAGTTGGAGATAGAAAATAAATTGTGTGTATTTACACACTGAAATATATAGCAATTAAAATAAATTAACTGCTTTTAGTGTATCGGTATGGATAAATTTCAAAAAATAATGTTAATAAAAAGTAATGTTGGGCTCAAGCGATCTTCCTGCCTCAGCCTCCCGAGAATAAAAAAAAAAAAAAAGTAATGTTAACAAAGTTTTAAAATAAAACAGAATAGGAAAATGTAAAAGTCTGAGCACATATCAATAATGTGTGTGTGTGGGTGTGTGTGTGTATATATAAATGTATACATATTCTGAACATATACATATGTAGTAAAAACAAAAATGCATATAAAAATGCCCCAAACTCAAAATATTATTATTCTTTCTCATGATGCAAGACACAAAAGGAAGTGCCAGGAGAGTGGAACTTTAGCTACCTCTATAACATTCATTGATTCATTTATTCATAAGAGGAATCTGCTAAAATTAAAAAATCTGTAAACTGTGATGGCTACCTGGATGCCTGTTATTTTCTGAATTCTATATACTTACAGTATTTCATAATGTAAGACAAAACACTTTAAGAAAAAAATAAAGGCACACATAAGAAATTTATTTCATAGTCTCATATGAAGGAACTCCATTTAGCAGTTGAAGGCCTAAAAACAACTATGAGATAGGTCACTTTAATTACTCACAATTAAATCAACAGAAAAAAATTCTGAAGCAGACCATGTAAATGAGTTTAAAACTATACAAAGACTGGATAGGGCCAAACAAATAATTTCTAGTAACATGCAATGGATTTTGTGTCCAGTCTTTGGATATAATATCTCTTGAAGGATACGTAAGAAACCAATAACCAGTAATTATAATTATTAAGAGAAACAGAGGAACCTAACCAGTAGTAGTTAAATTATTAAGAGAAACAGGAATGAGTAAGCAGCAGTGGGAGACTTAACTTTTCACTGTATACCATTTTATAATGCTTAAAGTTTTTTGTCATTTGAATCTTTCCAGAGTATGCAATATTATATATGTAAATTTTTAAAAGGCAATCAAATACTTTCCTCCAATTGTCTTTCTTCTTTTTCAGTGTAAATGGTCCTGGAAGCAGTAACACGATGATATCTTAGGGTAAGTTAGCTTACAGATTACATTCCTCTATAATAAGCAAATACTTGCTACAAATGCCGCTATTCACTACTCTATTGCCCATTACAGATACTGCAAATCTATGTGGCAGTTTTTCTTGCCAAACCCAAGGCTCCAGGTAACCATTGTCAACTGATCAAAGATAGCACTCTAGATAATACTTACTTGTCATACTTACTTGATAAGTATATACAGTAAGTATACTTGCTCTATGCCATGAATAAATAGTATCATAGGAAAAAAAGAAAGAAAAAATGCAGAAGAAATTTTGATCTTCAATAGAAAACTATGCATTGTCTGGAAGACTCTATCTGGGTTGTGTGATTTTAGTCGTTCATTGTCTTTTAGCCATTTTAAAACTCTGTAAGATGCAGGTAATTGATAAAAGATATAAATTATGTCCTTTCTGGTAGAGATTTAATAGATTCCCATCTCCATCCTGTGGAAAAAACTATTTCAACCTCATTTGCCTGTTTATTTCAATATTCCTGATCTATAAATCTGCCTGTTTTACAGATTCTCTTTTGGCCAGTTATGACATCTGTCTGGTCCTTCATTCAATTAGTTAAATAAAATTTTTAACGTATGTTCATTTTTATATTTGTATGAGGGGTCATTTTACTTTTTAAAAATTTTTTAGATTTTATAAGATAAGACAACAAAAGGAGACAAAAAGTAGGAACGGTATCTCCGTTAGGGCACACTTTGCTTACTGTAATATTTTATTATACAGAAAGATTTCCTGCCCTACTATCAGAAGAATTTTCTAGCAGTGCAGAAAGCTCGGGTGAACAGATTCAGGGCTTTTCTTCTTAAAATACATCAACATCTGAGCAGCCATGTGGAGAATAATCAAAATCATATTCAAAATCTTTATTTTACTTTGCTCTTTTCTACAAAGCCACTGACCCAAGTTATCCAAATACTAGTCAAATAATATTCACAGACACAACCTAAAAGTAATTTCCCCCAAAGAATTTGTATTCTTTTAAGATTTCTGAAAAGTTGGCTTATTTCTAGCAGGTTCCTTCCAGCTCAGTTTTGGCTATGCAGCTTTGTTAAATTCATTCACAGGATTCTGGAGGCAGGCTGAGAACACAGGACTTTCCAACTGGGAAAGTTTATGTTTGCCCTCAGCTCCCCGCTCAAGTCACCCCACATCCAATTCAAGAGCCTTGTTACTACACCAAGAGAATAGCAAAGGCATGGTTTTGTTTGGTTTTATACCAGTATGGCAGTATGACAAAGAACTCCAGTTTCTATAAACAACAGTAACTAAGCCACAATTTTACTTAACACTAACCTAGCTGCTTAAGGTAAGAAAGCAAAAGATAGCTCAGTTTTTAAATTAAAACCACAAATAATGTTAGGTCCTTGTTTTCACAAAGTAGGTATCTAATTAAAGCTTTTCAAGACTATTCTACTCCCCC
Organism: Cacajao melanocephalus; assembly: GCA_963573385.1. Lineage (NCBI taxonomy): Eukaryota > Metazoa > Chordata > Mammalia > Primates > Pitheciidae > Cacajao > Cacajao melanocephalus. Next base: position 70,923 of record CAUYLG010076178.1, on the reverse strand, counting down.
ACCCCAAACCTGCTTCCTAGAGTTACTTTTAACTGCAGTTTTCACAGAAAATAGAAAAAAGAAGAAATGATTTGTAAATACACAAAGGACTGAGCTCATCCTCAGTGACTCCAGGGCATACTCTTAGAGAAGGGCTGGGCCAATTAAGGTGATTGTGGAGGTCATAATCACTGTAGCTTGCTGTGAAGTTCATGTGAATATTTGAATATCAATGCATGTAATATATGCAGAATTAATTTGCTGAAGCCGGGCTACATTGTTTACATAGAATTGAGACTCTCACTGCCTAGCTTGTGTGTATGCAGTTCTGAATATAGAAACAAAAGGAATGGTTAAAACCATGCTTAATGGGGTCCTTAAAGCAGATTTTCAAAAAGGATCAGACATGATTTTTAAAAGAAGCAATTTCACTTCTGGAAAAATGACTTTTTTTTTGCCCTCTAGATCTTCTTCTTATCTCCTTTTTCTGCTACCAGTTGTCAAAGGTTATTTGGTAGTTGCTGAAACTGTTTACTGTTCTTTTAAAAACTAAACAAAATTTACTCGGCATCAGGAGAATCAGGTGCTTTCACATTTTATTAGCTTCATTTTTTATATGATAAAAATCAACCTCAAGAGAGTAAAATGGCTGGTTGACCTGAGGTCATAAATGACAGGGTTGAGATTTGAACTTATATATACTAACTTCATTTTGTCCAACAGCATCTTAAAGTAATTTTGTTGAAACATCTCTGGTATTTTTCTTTTAGAGACATTTGTATTTAAAAAATCTTATTCATTGTAATTTGGCATCACTCCAACTATGCAGGCAGCGGCGTACTGTGCCAAAATTCATCTCAAGTTTATATACTAATCCTCATTTCCATTACTGTCACCCTCAAGACATCATCTCTCATCTAAACTACTGCAAAATATTGCTAGTCTCCCTTTTTCTACTCTTACCTTTCACACTTCTTTCTTTTCTCCTTAACATAAATTGGATCACGTAATGCTACTCCTGAATTGTTTCGACAATTTCCTATGGCACTGAAAATAAAATTCAAATTCCTGACCATGACCTATATGACCTGATTCCTGGCCCATTTCTCCAGTGTCACATCCTACTTTGTACTACTCTCCCGGCAGCTAACTGTACTGCAGCAACACTGGCCTTCTTTCTATTCAGCAAACACATCAAACCAATTCAGTGTCAGGGCCTTTGCACTTACTACTTCAGTTTCTTGCCAATTCAAGTTTTAGCTCAAATGCAACCTCTTCAGGGAAGCCTTCCTCTCTATCAGTCTTTTATATTAGTTTTTTAAATAGTGCTTGCTACTATGAAATTTACTGATTTATTTGTTATTTATTTCTTGTCTTCCTTTTCTAGGAGTCTGTTTTCTCTCTTTCACACTGTTTCTTTTGTTTATGAAAAATTCAATAACTATGTTGAACATAATGAATATGTGAATGAATAAAGTTGTCAAAGTCCAATTGATGGCATTTCACAGAGAGTTATGTGTGTTGGCTGGGGACAGACATCAAGGAGGGGATTTTTGTTCTTTACAAGGAGAGTGGCTTCTGAGGACCCTTTCAGGATTTGTTTATGCAAAAAAATTTCACAAACAATTCCCTGAATCTCATTAATGACTCCCTACAAGGTCATGGAACACAAATTAGGAACTTCTGTTTTAGTTCTAGGATATGGTCCAAGTACATTATCTTGACTTAACATGATGCTGAATAATTTAACTTTTGTTTAGTTCTCTTTACTCCTCCTGTTCGATCTCTGCAATCTAATCTCAAGCCATACTGGATTATTTTCAACTCTAGGCTCTTACTAGAAATTCACCTGTCTTTAGGCTTTTCTATTTCCCTACCCAGAATATTCTTTTAACTCCCACCCCTGACTTTCACCTAACTCTAATATTTCAGATCACTACTTAGACCTCATTTTCTCTAGGAAGTCCTCCCTGATAATTACATATGAGTTCAGAGTCCTAAAAAAAGATCTCACAGTCTATTCTGTCCTTCCCTTATTAAAACACTTCCACAAAACATTGTGATTGTCAGTTTACATTTTTCACACCCATAGATTCAGGGAATATGTCTGTTTTATTCACTCTGGGATCAATGGTTGCCTAGTATAATGACTCACACAGAGAAGGGCCCTTATTAATATTGGGGAATTAAAACAAACTCATATTCCCGGCCTCCTCTTTATTTTTATAAATGTTGGTTATTTCGGATCAGAAAATGTATATGAATGCCAATCATAGTATGCAGGATCTTCAAATTAGAATTTCCAAATTTAGTCACAAATTTTGTTTCTGACTTTAAGAAAAAATATTTCAAAGACTAATACAGGTTGTATCAAGATTTACATTGTGTCTTTCAAATGTTTTCAAATGGTAAATAAAAGGTAGTAAAACAAGCAATATTTGTAGTTACAATAAAAACAGAAATTCCTCCAATGTCACATTCATATTAGTACTGAATTTGCCTGTCTGTGGGATGCTTATTGCTATTTAACAAAAACTTGAGAGGCCATATAAATCACTCAATCTGCTTCTAAATTAAGCCAGTTTAAAGATTTTCATGGACAAGGTAAAATAAAGCAATAATATAGCATGAATGTATACTCTGGGAAACTAATGGGCCTGACGAATTAACAGTGTGATCAGGAGGCAGAACTAGCAAGATATTTAGGAAATAATAAATGTTGGTGCTAATCTCTTCAACTTGGCTTCCTCTGTATTTTCATAGCAGAAAGAACACTTATAACCACAAAGGCTTTTGATAGTCTACCAAGAAAAGTTTCTAATAATACTTTACTAGCAGCATTCATCTCTAAAGGGCCTTAAATATACTCCCCTTTTCTCCTTTCAGATATACAGGGAGACCCCAACCAAGGAGTGGCTTTGTACTCAGAATTCCCAATGAGATAGTTCAAGTCAGTCCTGTGCAAGAGAATCATCATTTTGGAAAAACATGTGTGCCTTCTAAGACAACTCATTTTTTAGTTTATATGAGAACCAGAGATGAAATATGAATATGAGCAAAATAAACAGAATCACAATTCAGAGAGATATGGCTTAGAAAAACAAAATAAAAGGATGTGTTTACATAAATTATAAGCATTCCAGGGCTAGGACATTATTCTTTCTCCAGCACTGTCAACCATTTATGTGGTATTGTGTACACTTGTGGCAATACAGAATGAATAATAATAATTAATACAGTATGTTTGTTCTGAATGTCACAGACTTCTCCTCATTGGGTTCCTGCAGCGCACTTTTTTAAAAAGTTAATTCATAATTGACCATATGTATTTCCCAATCTTCGCCTGTTAGGCATGTTTCCCTACAAACACGCTAGTGATTATTTTGGACAAATATCTGCTACATCATTATTAGCGAGGCATGGACTTCAAAGAGTTCAACTTGGATAGTGTTGAAATGATTGGAATCCTGGCCAAGAGCTTTAACCTCAAAGGGGTGTGATTTTGGTGATTTCTGGTTTCAGATGGCTCAGAAATGGAGAACAGAAAATAGGGAATGGGTAAGGGAGTAAGAATAAAGAAGAGATAGAGAAATCAAGCATGAAGTCATACCAGTATCGTTTAAAATACCAAGACATCAAAATTCAAAACCATCTTTTTTTTTTTTGACTTTCTAAGGTATTTATTTGTTGAAGGAATCAACAAATAAATGTGGAGAGTCCCTGTTGAAACAGCTTTCTAACTGGCCTCTTCACAAATCTTCTCTCCTTCTCCAATCTATCCTACATACTTCTGACAGAGCAATCTATAAATATAGTTCCGGCAATAATTTTTCTTTAATAAAAAAAAAATCAAACTAACCACTACCTGTACAACAACTCTTTGTCATAGATCCTAGGGTTCCTTGCAATCCAGCTGTCCTGGACTTTCTTGCTCAATCTCCTTCCACTTACCTCCGCATATTCTAAGTGCCCACAATTTTAAACCTCCCTATGTTCTCTCAAACATCCTCTGTGACTTCCCTGGAACATCCCTGACTCGTCTACACTGCAGTGCTTTCGTTTTTATTACTTACTCTATAACAGTCATCCTATAAACCAAAAAAACAAAACTTACGCCCGGGCGCAGTGGCTCATGCCTGTAATCCCGGCACTTTGGGAGGCTGAGGCGGGTGGATCAGGAGGTCAGGAGTTCAAGACCAGCCTGGCCAACATGGTGAAGCCCCCATCTCTACTAAAAATACAAAAATTAGCTGGGCATGGTGGCGCGTGACTGTAATCCCAGCTACTCGGGAGGCTGAGGCAGGAGAATTGCTTGAACGGGACCTGGGAGGCAGAAGTTGCAGTGAGCCGAGATCGCGCCACTGCACTCCAGCCTGGGCTACAGAGCGAGACTCTGTCTCCAAAAAGAAATTACCCATCACTCAAGGCACAGATCAGATATTATCTACTCCATGCTAAGTTTCCTGACTCTCTTCTTAAATGAGCTAATTCCCCCTTATCACTTCTTAGTTTATGTGATAAGCCACTAACCAGTCTCCTTCAATAGAAGAAATTCATGGGCAGAGACATTTCCTTCAGCCTTAGGTCAATAATAGTAGGTGCTCAGTAAATATTTACTTAATAAAGGTATGAATTACTACAGCTTTAAAACACTAAAATAAAATATGAAAAATACATTTTCTTAGCAGGCAATACAATGAAATCCCTAGCCACGCATATCACATCACTGTCCTTAGTATTTGCCTCCAAACAGAACAAAAACAATTATTGATAGAAACAGCCTATAAAGCAGATGCTGGCTCCATCTCTCAACACATTCTGTATAGAGGTTAAATTCTAGGTTTCACTCAGTTTGTGAAGCCCAGAAAGGGCACCCCCACCTCACCCAGCAGTAAGCATTAATGACACTGAAAGCGCTAAATCCAGCAACCTGTAAGTGCACTTACGTCTCATTCAAAGTCAAGGGAAATTATGTATATATGAGAAGTAGAAAGGGAGGAGAAATAAGAAAGATGCCTTGCTATTTCTTGAAAAAGTCAGGAAAAATACCATAAAGGTTCAATTCCCGAGAAAATTATCACCCATTTGCTGACACTTTTTCATCTTCATAGGAATTTATTGGATTAGGAAAGACCTTTGGTACTCTACATTATCCCAAGCTCTCAGTTGCCTTTGCATTAGCTAATGTCTGCACTTCCTGGTTAATTGTGGCAGGCTAGCAGCAGGCTGCACAGATGTCAGATGTCATGCTGTATCAGATGAAGAGGTTCTTGCCTTAGGCTGTTTATATATGACCTACCAGGATTTCCTGCTGCATGATGAAATAATTAGGGGGCCCTGCCATGCAAGGAATAATGTTGCAAGTAAGTTGTAGCAGTGTAATATTTGAAAACAAAATTGAAACATTTGGTTTATCTGTATCAGAATCTTCCTTAGGTTTATTGTGAACATTCTATTCCTTATTTTTACAAAATTTACATTGGTGTTAATTTTAATGTTCACTGGAGAATACAATGAGTGTAGCATGGCTTTCTTTAATGCTTGTGCTGTGATTGAGAGTCAAGAGTAAACAGGGTAGGGAGAGGTCATTTTTGTTTAATTTTCTAAATAAAGTTTGTCTTCTGCCTTTTATAACAAACCAATTCTACAGACTCAACAAAGTCTGTAGTAATAGAGACTTTGTAATTAGTAAAAAATTAGTAATATTTTCTAAATCAATTCATCCTTAAGCCTTACTGAACCCTAACTTCTGACTTTCTCAAGCAGAAAATAAGCATGCATCCTGTTTATGATGTTGTAATATGTTTAAATGTTCTTATCCATAAAAGTATATTCTAGGATTATAAACTCTTAGCCACATACAATTCCCAAGATACAAGGGAATCATCCTATATACAAACATGATTCAATATTAATAATAAAAAATTGAATAATTTCATGAATTCTATCAACACAGCTAAATCGGCTGGACAATTCAGATCAAGTTATAGTAGTATGTTTTCCACTGCCATCTTATATATCCCTCTGCCTTAGTTCTCAATATCTGTTCACATTCTTTATTAAGCACTCACCTTCCCTAATAAGATTGTAAACTTCCTGAAGCTGTCATTAATTTTTGTATCTCCTATTCGTAGTACAGTACTTAGCACAAGTAACTACTCAATAAATTTTTGTAAAACTAAATTATATAATATGGAGTGAGGAAGGGAGAACAAAGGTTTAAGAAAAAAGTAATGATCAAGTTGAATTCCTGAATTCTCCTTATCTTTTCCTTTGTCTATATAATGTAATCTTTCTATGTAGGTACAATATAATCTTTCTCCCTTTTAATCTTTTCCCCCATAATTCCCCACTGCTGTAATTCTTCTTAAAAAGCTAATGATTCTCAACCCCCTCATTTGAATCACGGGCTTAGTATTATTTGTTTATATATAATTTCTACCATAAATTACTAAAAAAATTAAAATCCATCTATGTTTTGTTGCTTGAGAATCATACACACAAGAAAGAGACCAGGTACATTCCTGGAAAGCCAAGGAAACATGGTTTCAGAGGAGAAGGGAAGTTTCCTATTACAGTTCTAGGAAAGTTTTAAGAAAAGCAAGAGACTACAAGATATTTAAGAACAGCAAATGTTTTTTGTCCCAAGCATCAACCCTGATCCATTAATAATAGCTACCATGTAAAGAGGCAGCTTCCAGGTTCTGTGAGAAAGTACAATAATTGATTAGTAGTGCCTGTCGTGGCCTTGGAAGAAGTAACAACATAAGTACCAACTACCTGCATCCCAGCAGTTCTTGCTAATGACCCAGAAGGCTGCAGTTATTTTACAGGAAAACTGGAGAACAAAGAGACACTCAAGCAAACAAGGATCTCTGAAACACAGCAAAAGTTCATTTAGACACTATACCCAGGTTTTGGCTTTCCATTATCTTAATTTGCTTAATAAACATGTATTGAGCACTTATCTATCAAATAATGCTCTCTGGTCTCAATAATGAATGACCACCTATAGGAGGCATACAAATAAATGTAAAATTTTAATATTATGTGATTAATAACATTAAAACCTACAAAGAATGTTAAAGGAATTCAAAGTGAAATGACTAACCCTGGTGGTGATAAGAGTAAGGGATGCCAGGAAAGGTTTCCCTGACAAAGAGATGATCTGAACAAGGATTTAAGGATAGTAGAAATTATCCAGACAAAACAAAAAAAAAAAAACATAAAAGAAAGGCATTCTGGGCAGCATATACAACAGCATGCAAGGAAATATCCTCAGTTCAGTTGCGCTGCTTAATTTAAGTGCATGTGTGGGGTAATTAAAGATAAAGCTAGAGAAATAGAGAACAGCTGGAACTCAAAGAACTTTGTGTGTCAAGCCAAACAGAGTAGAGAATTTTCTGCAGGTCAGCGGTTTGTATCTCTGTCTCACCCTGCATTGACTATATACCTTCTCTATCCCTTTACCCTCAGTGTATAAACACATTGTTGTCTCTTCTTTAAAATAAACATTTTCCTTTAATCCTAAAATCTCATTGATTGTTATCTTTCCTTCTCTCCCAACCAAGTAGATAAGCTTCTGAAAATAATCACTAATTTCAGTCTCTACTTCATATTTACCACTAAGCCTACTGCAATACGTTTTCTGTCCCATTGCTCCATATAACTCCAAGAGAAACCACCCTCAGCAAAGACTCCAATTAACTCTGTTGTCTGTTCTAACAGGCCTGGGCCTTAAGTGGACCCTTAGTGACATCTGCCATGACTGATAAGCACTTCTTCCATGGCTTCTTCCTCAGCTTCCAGGACATAATCTCTCTTGCTTTCCTCTTACCTCTCTAGCATCCCTTAGTCTTCATTGTGAGCTCCACTTCCTCTACACAAACTTTAGATCTAATATCCCCCTCTTTATACATGCTGTTCATTAGTGAATTCCTTTCCATTCTTCAAGACCCAACCAAAATACCACCTCCAAGGTAAAGCTTGCTCCTGAAGTACTTTGTTTTCAATTACGCTACCATATTGCACTTATGTACATGTCAGCCTCTTCATGTATCATCCAATATCATTGTACCTACAGTCATGTGCTGATATTTGGTAAATACACAATCTTTCCCTATTGCAGAAAGGAAAGCAGGGTTAGTCAGTGGTAACTTTTGCATAAAATGTTCAGGTCTTAGAGCCTAAAGGGTAGTAATCCCTCATGTTACAAGAAGAAACTGAGGCTCAGAATGCCAAGATGATTGACCCAAAACCACAGAGCATACAAAGGGCAAGATTTTGAAATTCTAATTTTCTGCTATTTCATAGCTTGCCTGCTCCATTTTAAGTAAAGCATTCATACAAACTATCAAAATCGGGAAAGAGTATGAACTCAGCAGTTCCTAATTTACAAGTAACCGAATCAGAGAGGAAACAAAAACAATTAGTTCGTGCAAATTTAAGTATCTTCTGTTTCTTAGGAGTGTGAAACAGAAGAAAGATGCTAAAGATGAGAAATTTCTAGAAGAAACATTCCTGTGAGTTGCTTAAACCTTGGTAAAATGTGTTTAATCCAGTCAGGAGATCCTCAGAAATGCAAATTACCCACTTGAAATAAGAAGGCACCTATTGTTCAGTCTTGATTGCCTCTGCAGGCCGACAGGCAAGGAAAAAAAAATCTATATCTATCTATCTATCTATCTATCTATCTATCTATCTATCTATATATATATATTTGAAGGAGAAAGAAGTCTAAGTAAACTGCACACACAGAAGAAAAACCAAAAACGAAGCCAAACTCCAACAGGGCTTCCATTTACCATCGAAGTGAGAAAGGATTATAGAGCAAAAATCATTTGTGATTCTCAATCCTTTTAAGTTTATGTTGCTTTTTGTTGTCTCCTATTTTCTCATAGATGTTGATAAATCTAAATATATATTACAGTAGTCCCCATTATCCAAGGGGGATGGATATGTTCCCAGACCCCTAGTGCATGTGTGGGGTAATTAGAGTGCATGTGTGGGATAATTGAAGTAATTACCTTGGTGGATGCCTGAAATCACAGATAGTAAAAAAACCCTATTGCTGTCAATCAGAACACGTTTTTGTTCATGTCTTCCACAAATTTAATGTTTTCTCCATCCCAAGCAGTTATCATGATGCACTATAACCATAAATTTGCAGTTTGATGTGCAACAGCAAAACTAGAATAAACTTATTTTTTCCTCTCCACAATTTCACAGATTAATGATTCATTCTTAACACAGATCTTAGCAACCCTAACATATAATTTTTTTCCTTACTTTTTTTTTCTTTTCATACTGTCAAGAACTTTTACCTTTTCACTTAAAGGAATCAAAGCTACGGTTTCTCTTTGGCATACTTGAACTGCCAGCCACCACTACTCTTGTGCTTTGGGGCCATTATTAAGTAAAATAGGGGTTACTTGAATGCAAGCACTGTTACACTGCAGCAGTTGATCTGATAACCAAGGAGTTACTTACTAAGTGACTAATAGGTGGGTAATGTCAGACAAGCGTGGAGATGCTGAGCAAAGGGATGACACAGGGCCTGGGCCGGATGGAGCAAGTAGGCACAAGATTTCATCACACTACTCAGAATGGCACACAATTTAAAACTTGTGAATTATTTCTGGAATTTTCTTTGTAATATTTTTAGATTGTGGTTGACCTTGGGAAACTGTAAATGTGGAAAGGGAATCCATGGATAAGGGGAGACTACTATACTATATTTGTCCTGTATAGCCCTACCTCACCATCAATAAATGCAAACAGTGGGAAAAATTAGAGATGGCTCATTAATATAAAACACTTTATGCCAAGAGTATAAACTTATAACAATAGGAAAAATCACAGTTTTCACTCATTTATACATGTTCTTCATTCCGAGTTTTGTTTCTATCTTACTTCTGCCATGTTCTTCATTCAGATTTTTGTTTCTATCTTACTTCTGCAAGTTCTATTATTTTGCCTTAGAAGAAAATATGCTGATTTTTTACTATTCCTAACTCAATTTCTCTTTGTAAGAAAAGACTTAATGACCAAAAAAAGTTCAAAAACTTTCAAAGTCTGAGTTTAAAACATAATGAATCCTTCAGGACAAAATAAACAAGGTGCCATTTTTTTTCAAAAATAATTCTCATCTAACCTGTTTACCAGCTGAGAAATAAAAGCCTTATTTAAACCTGAAACTTTTTTCATCTCTTTACGCTATCTCCTTCTCATCTTTATAAACAGAAGAAAATCTATAATTACTATACTAACAAAGGATACAGCTGAACTATACACAGGTTAAACCATTCTAAATAAAGTAGAGAATAATAAATAATAGAATAGTCAAGGGAGTTAGCATAATAAACACATGAAGAGTAACATGACATCCTACAATGTAAGATGCCTCCCATTTCTAAGTATTTTAAACTTCCTGAATGGAAAGAGAGCTTTAAAGGCATAAGCTAACATTCAATTTGCGTCAAAACTAGAGAAATCATATAGCCCACTTCTTAGCTAATTCTAAAATTGTCATTAAAAATAATAATGCTAGCAGTAGTAGTGGAGGTGGTCATGATAGTGGTAGTATCAACAATTACCATTCATCATTCATTGCACATATTTGTGATGTGTCAATCATTATGTTAACTGGCATATACACATTATCTCATTTAATCCTTATAACAACCAGGTTGGATAATTATCTCCACTCTACAGATGAATATGCAGGTACATGTCTGGCTACTGGCAAGCTAACTTCTGTCAAAACATTTTAAATGTTAAAAAACTTATTACCTCCTAAGGCAGCCCTTTCTATTGTAAAATAATTGTAAAAATTTTATTCATACAGACTCCAAATTACCTTCATGAAACACCCATTTGTTCATCTTAGTTCTATTTTGTTTTAAAAGAAAAACATGTCCAATATTTTTTCCAAGTGACAACCCTTCAGATCTTTGATGATTCCTGTCATGATACCATTTGCTCTAACTAACCTGGTTCAGTATCACTGCAGCTAGATCTAACACCAAAGCTAGGCCAACCAACTTACTCCTCATCTGAAAACTGTTTTGACCAAATTCTGAGACAAAATTAGCTTCTAGAACTATAGAGAATGCTACAGCCCACATCCTTTAACACAACAAGTTACCCTAATGCTGGCTTTTTTCCAGTTTGTGCATCTGGTTCCTATGACAAATCCCCCGACTTAATTTTGTTCTACTCTGATCCTTGAGTGATTTCTAGTGGGAAATATAAGTCATTATCAAACTCTACAGGGCAAATAATTTCAGGTTTCACTCCTATACTCTTTAAATAGTATCTAGCTGGTAATGTACACTGTATTTTAAAAGAATTAGAACTGAAGATGCAAATAACTAACATGTATTGTGATTACTACAAGCCAGGCACTATTCTAAGTACTTTGCTTACATTAACTCTTTTAATCCTAACAATCCTATTGAGATTGCTACTGTTATTCTCGCCACTTTAATAATGAAGAAACTGAGGCACAGAAAGAAGCTGATTAACTTGTCCAAAGCAAGTCCTATGGAATCTGGAATGGAAATCCAGGAAATATGATTTAACTCTTAATCACAACATTATGCTTCCTTCCAGTAAATATTAAAGTCTTCTGGAATCTGGAAATTGTTTCCTATAGTTTGGCATGTTTCAGCAATTTCCAAAGAGCTTTCTAGATCAGCAGTGTTTTTCTGGATCATGGCACTCCTCTTTTGTGAATTAACACATCTTTCTTCTTATAAGAGTGGCCACAATATGGGCTGAGAGCAACAATATTTTTACTCAGGAACAAGGAATCAGAAATGCAGGTTAACCAACAAGACTCAATAAGATACAGGTTTTTGTGGGAAGTGGAGGAAGAGGGATGCCACTACTTCAAGTGATATTGAAGACAGAGTTTCTAATATATACTAATGTGGCCACCACTGCCACATTCATCTATGCTCTGACATGAAGACCCATTGGTCAATTATATCTGTATTTGGTTCAATTCATATTTTTTCAGATCTATGTACTCTCAGTTATAGTCAAAAGACTAGGTCTATGTTGCAAACTCATTGTCCTGAATATGAAAACAGAAAAAGCCAGTTTTGTTTATAATGGAGCCCACGTGAGTTTTACAGCCATCTTCCAAGCCAACAACTAGAGACAGTATAGTTGTTTAACTAAAGACACTTAATCTTTTGTCCTTTTAAAATCTAAACTGTGAGGATACTAAGTAAGAAAAAAATTTGCCTTTTATAGTCAACAGTTATGGAAATTGAAGAAAAGAAAAATGATTCTTTATAGAGACTTTTTGTTCATTGTAGGCAAAAAAAAAAAAAGGGGTAAAAAATAAGGGTCATTTTTAAGATATCTCACTTTCTGTTCAAGTGCTATTTTGTATCAAACTCAATTGTCCACACCATGTAAGAACATAATCTATCTGTTCAAAAATTCAAAAAAGAATCTTATCTATTTTAACCAACCTAATTATGACTGAATGAATGGTTCCATCATTTCAAGAGAAAATTATAGAGAGCTCTCCCACATTTAGTCAGTTTTAACATAAACCATTCTCTCAACCTAACTAAGCAGTGAAGATACTTATTTTAGGAGAGAATGAATCTTCCAGATCTTGGCTCTGTCTTTTTTTCTTGGCTGCCCTCTAACTATCTGTAGCCTGTTGTTGGTTACTTTATTTCCCTTTACATCTTTTCCTACACTCCCACTCAACCCCCAACCTCTAAAATGCAAATGCAAATGCAAATCTTTTTTGTAAGTCAGCCTCCATTTGGCAAACTGGATTACTGATTCAGGCATTTTTCTGCTGATTTAAAAAAATCACTTATCAGTTATTTTTCTGTCCCTAAATCCCTATGCTATAACAGGAAAATGTGAGGAAATTTTCATCTCTTATTACTTTTAAAGTAAAACATGCCTATTTATAGCACAAGCATACACACACAGCCCAAGTCTCACAACCTTCTCAACTTTACAATGAGTAATAATTTCTTTTTTCAAACAATGCAAATATATATTCACTTTGGGAATACAGATAAACAATTTATCCACATGTATTTTTGTTGTGGATGAAAAGAAGACAAAATATAGTGAGAATTTGAGAACTTTCTCCATTCTTGTCATGTGATCATTCTGAGTAGTCCCCAAAAAATGACATTTGCACTAAACACATGTCTGTTTCAGCTCTGTATATATGTATTCTTATCATATTTTTGTATTGATATACAAAAATATACAAAATGTATACAAAAGAATACACATATGTATTCTTATCATATTTTTCATTGGACATATCATTAGATATATATCATCCTCAGCATCCTTTCAGCATTCCATCTGCTGAAAAACACAGAATAGAACAAATTCTCTGGCCTGTGGGGCAAGAATGAAGTTTCTGAAAACTTAAGATAAATTCACCATCTTCTATGGGAGGAAGAACATAATAGTGGAAAGTTTCAATATTCACCTTCTCGGCTTCTCTATTCCCTGGTGTACACGACCTTCTTTGGAAATGGAGCCTGCTCTATTCAGAAGAGAAGTTCTCTCTTATCTTTCATTTCATTTTCTGTGTTTTCAGTTACCTATAATCAATCCAAAAATATTACAGTATTTTGAGAGAGAGAGACAGAAAAAAGGAGATCTTATTCACATGACTTTTGGTATAGCACATAGTTGTAATTGTTCTATTATTGAGTATTGTTGTTAATCTCTTACTATGAATGAAATGAATTTATAAATGAAACCTTATCAGCATTATGTATAAGAAAAAACCATAGCATATATAGATGAAACCTTATTAGCAGTATGCATGTGTAAGAAAAAACCATAGTATATATAGAGTTCAGTATTATCCATGGTTTCAGGGAGCAATGGGGGTGGGGGGGTCTTAGAGCATATCCTGTGCAGATAAAGGGAGACTAATCTAACCCAGAAACAATTTTTGTCTCTTTTTCAAAGAAAAAGGTGCTAAAGATACTAACTGAAAAAACATCTCCTTTGGCTACATAATAAGCTTCTTGAGCCAATGCAGTTATAGTCGAACTGATAGTGCCAAACTAGTAGACAAAATATGTAACAAGTCAGTCCTTTCTTCTTTGTCAAATTTGGCTTATATCTCAGAGGAATATAATAAGCTGAAGCAATTGGTACTTTTCTAACTGCCAAAATTATGTGCCCAAATTAAAATTTCATCAAATAATGGTGATGTTAACATCAGTTTACTATATTAGCAACTATAGTGTAATGCTTTAAAATGTTTAGAATAAATTTCAATGAGAGATTATGGATAAAAGAGGTGCTAGCTGTCCACACAGATTTAAAGAGGGCTACTACTATCATACTTACATCTTTATGCCCAGGGAAATTATTGTTTTTTGTTGTTTTCAGTGTACCCAGAATTGAAAAAGCTCCTGAAGACTGATTTAGGCAAGCTAAACTCATCAGAGCCTGATTCATGAAGCAACATGTTCATTTACAATGAGGAATATGGTTTTCTTCAGTGACTATGGGCATATGTCTGTCCGTTATTCAGGGAATCCCCTTGTTCAAATCAAAATGCCCAGAGGGCTAATTTACTTATCAGAAAATGCACTGTTAGCAAGGAATCTAAGCAAATTGAGTTTGAAATAGTATTTTATATGAGCTATGCACAACCTTACACACATATTGTTTCCACACATTGTTAATATCATCTAAAACCTGATGATTTACTCGCCTTACATTTAGAAAGCAGTCTTACTTACCTCCAAGTTTTAGAGACTCCTCACTTTGCTCCAATGTACTGACTGTAACTTGGCTAATTGGTTTGCAATCAAATAACTGAATTGGGGTTTTCTAATGTCAGTATTTTGGCAGCTTTAATAATATATATTGAGTGACTAGAGCAAGTGAGCAGATACTACTTAGAACTGACATGATAGCTAAGATCATCCCAGCTAATTATATAAATAGCTTTAATGTAAAGTAAATCCCTTACCTTTGACACTGATTCTGTCAATTACTACAAGCTTAATTTTTAAAAAAGGCTAAATCTATACTTCAGGTTTAGTAAATCCCTGAAAATATAAAAATGATGCAGTAAGGAGTCCTCATCCTGAACCAGATCTAAATCCAATGATTACCAAATGAAAAAAAAAAAAAAGGTGGGGGGAAGTATTTTGGTTTCTTTTATTTGTTTATTCAAAAGAAATTACAAAATCGTATGGCTGACTATTTAAAAAATAAGCAGGCTATCCTTGTCATGTGGTCTTTTCTCTGTTCACACAATTATCCTTGCTTTTCCACTGGATGTAATATGCTTTTCCTTTACATGGTTAAAAAAATGCCTTTAGGGCATTAGGGTGGTGCTGGTTCAATAGAAGGCAGGCATTGTCTAATGATATAGGATTGGTTCGCTAATTGTTTACAAAATATTTTGAAATATTGGCATTAACTTTAAAAATACAAAGTATTATTTTCCAGTGGTAGTCACAACCTTGAAACGCTAAAAAGAAACAAATCCAGGATCTAGCAAAAAGACCCGCATGTTGAGTTGAACCATATTCATTCATACATCCATTCATTCATTCAGTGAATATTTATAAAGCGCTGGGCATTTTGCCAGGTACTAAGAATATAATGCTGAGGAAAAAATACACAGCCCCTGCCTTTATGGGGTTTATCGTCTAGTAAAGTATCAAATTCAAATTCCATCAGGCCAACGTGTATTTCCTAGCCATGTCCTGAGAATGCTTTTGATGCAGGATTTTTGCTCTTTAGTTTAGCTAAGTCCGGGTTCTTTTCTCACCACCAGGAAAAAATCAGGCACTCAGACTCATAGAAGGGTGAGGAGGGCAGAATTTATTAAGCAAAAGGAAAGCTCTCAGCAAACAGAGACGAGTCCTGCATGCAGCCTTCCACCTCACAAATTAAATATCAGAGCCACCACACCTGAGCTGAAGAGGCCAGGCTCCTCCCCTGCATAAGGCAAGAAATCCTGGTGGCTCCACCCTATTCCCCCAGTGCTTAAGTGGGCAGGCCCAGGCAAGCCATAAAGGTAGTATCTGAAAAGGCAACATTCTCTTGGTTAAAAGGCATTATTCAGAAAGAATCAATCAGGAAAGGGGGAGCAAACAGGGGCAGAAGTTTCCTCTCTGGGTCACAATCCAGTATTTCAGTCGTTAGGCTGTTTTAGGCTTGAAGGTGAGGTTTCAGCACGGACCATTCCCTATCTCCTTATCTGCCTAGACCTTTGTCTGTCTCCTGCCTCTATCATTTTTATATTAGGACAATGAGGCAAACTGAAGTCATAAAGAAGTAGACAGTAACAATGAATACTATCTGTGAATAGCCTAGATCTTAATATATATGACATAAAGAAGGCAAAATGAAGGTAGATATTTGAAGGACTGTTAGGTAGAAGCAGGAGTAGATTATTTGTTACTCTAAAGGCAGAAAGAGATGGATTACAAAATGTTACATTTGACTCAAAATTTTTTAAAAATGAAAAAACTAGAATCACTCAACAACAGAGATAATAGAACAAAATAAGTATCAATCACAAATACTACAGAACAAATTATTGTATTGCATGGAAGACTGTCTTGCCAATTGCCAATGTATCCTCTATTTATAGTTTTAATGTCCTAGGATTCCATGAATCTGTTTTTGTGGATAAATCAGCAAAAGAAAACAGTTACTAAGAAAAATAAACTTTTTGGTAATATCTGCAATTTCCAGATAGACTATTTAGGTTATAAACTTCCATCTATCAGAAAATATCTTAACTCTATGTCACTTTGTGTAGGTTCATACTATGTGCATTAACTTAGTCTCAACATTTTTAATAGTTTCAAATTGCTTTTCAGGTTCTGTTTTACGCATAAATTAATCTTGAACACAAAATTTTCACTGAAGGGTAAATAACTTTTCTTAACACACCACTACGTGAACAAACTAAAGTCCAATTTAATCTATTTTATTCATTTATAATTGACCTATTCTTCACCATCTATGATTTTTAGTAACAAATAAATTTCTGAATATTCTGAAAAGAATGTATAAACCTTGTTTTCCACAGCTACATCATCTTTATGTCTCAAATCCTAAGGTTATATTTCAGGGACACTATTTTCACCCTATGGAATTTTTGGTTCAATATCTTCTCAGATTCCATTATTGTCAATATATTTCTAATGGTCATTTCTGTTGTTCTATATTTCAACAAAGGTGACTTATATCACTAAACAGGGCTGACCTAGGTGATAAATGTGAAGTTGCAAAAGTGATAATATGTAACTTTTAAAGCTAGGTCATAAAAGACATTGCAGTTTCTACTTTGAGTTATTGGGTCACTTGCTCTGGGGAAAGCCAGACAACCATGTCATAAGAGTATTCAGTCACCCCTGTGGAGAAGCCTAAGATGGGAGGAACCAAGGCCTCCCACCAACAACACGACTAGCACAGACTAACTTGTCAGTCTCTTGTGAGAAATGAATATGCCAGCCACAGTAAAGCCTTCAAATGACTACAGCCCAACCAACATCTTGACTGCAAACTCATGACAGAGCCTGAGGCAGAACCACCAAGTTAAGTCACTCTTGAATTCTTGTCTGAGAGAAACTATGAAAGATAATAACTATTGTTATTTTAAGCAGACAAGTTTTGGTGGGATCTGTTTCACATCAATAGATAACTAATATATGGCATATCCCCGAACTCACATATGTATATATGCTACCATGACTTATAGAGGGAAGCATATATTGCTCACTTTTTAAAGTCTATTTTATAGTGTTTTTGTTTTGGTTGATTTTATTATCTTTTTAAAAAAAATCTAAATATTTTTGAAGATCAATTACATGAGAAAATATTCATTATAGTGTTTAATGAAAAAAGCAAGTTGCAAACTCTCTACAAAATATGAATTATTCCAAAAGGTTAATTTACATCTATGCATAATGGAACAGTTAATTACTGCCACATAACAAACTATGCCCAAATTTAGTGCTGAAAACAACACAACTATTTATTTGCTAACAATTCTGCAATATGGACTGCATCGAGTTGAGCAGCTTATAATCTGACTTCAAATTCACAAGTGAGTCCCATTAATACCACATGGGCAGCTTATCATGTGGTATTAATGGGACTCACTCGTGAATCTGAAGTCAGCTTGTGGCTTGACTGGAACTGAAGACTCCAAGATAGTTTCATCCATGCATCAAGTTCCTAGGCTGGTACATCTGGAATGGATGGGATTTAGCAGTCTCTCTGTCTCTCCTTGTAGTCTTTCTGCAACAAGGCCTATCTTTCTGCAAGACTTCATTCTCAAATAAATTACCTCAGGCTTCTTTATATCAAAACACAGGGCAAATAAAAAGCTGCAGGCTGCCTAAGGACTACACCTAGAACTTACACAACTCTACTTTCACCACATTCTATGAGAAAGCAAATCATAAGTCCAGCCCACATTCACTGTGAGAGAGGCCTATGCAAGGGCATAAATTATGATAGCTATAGTTCATTGAGAACCATTCTATAACAAATTAACATACACACAATGTCTGTATTTTCCAAACATTCTACAATGAAAATGCATTGTTTTTTATGATTTCAAAAAAACAATAATTTAAAAAATTTGATGACCATAAAGTCAATATCTACGAAGACAGTCATTGTCAATGCTGAGCCTAGTTTTAAGGAAAATAAATCTCTGATCACTACTGCCTCATATGGGAACACAGAGTTCTTTGGGTTGATGCATACTGCTTAGTTAGAGCTCTTATACCAAATTCATGTTTCATAAGTATGTGTGATGCCAATTTTAAGAATTTCTAGGGATGAAAAACTTCAATCCAATCACTATTCTCTGTACCTTGTTTTGCCTGCAGTATTTCTGAATAGATACAAGCACGGGTAGGGTAGGAAAGCTTGGGGATAAGTCGTATTGCTATATTTCTCAAAAGAATCATGAATAGGTCATCAGGGACACTAAGAATATTTAAATCAATTAACTTTTATTTAAAAACTTACTATATTCAAAAACCGATCTTGGGTACTATGTGGAATGAAAAGCAGTAAAAAACAAATCTTTGACTTTACTATTTAAAAAGTCAATATTCAGAAAGATCTAATATGAATCTTAAGATTGTCCCAAAATAGCTTTGTAAAATATTTTGTTAATATAAAAATTACAAATATAACAACCAAACTTAGCAACTACTTTTCTTTCTCAAGTGATAGAACTAACTGGACCCATGACAAAAGACCTTGCCAACAGGAAAGATGCCCCAACAGTTTGTAGTAGTTACAATAATGGTACCAACCCTTGGAATAGTGGGTGGATTCTTGAGCTGCCTGTGAGGGTTAAGTGTCAATTTGTGAAGGATAGAAAGTATTTTTTCTGGGTGTGTCTGCAAGAGATTAACATTTGAGTCAGTGGACTGGGAGAGGAAGATCCACCCTCAATGTGGGTGAGCACCATCCAATTGGCTTCCAGTGCAGCTAGAAAACGTAAGTAAAAGAAGGTAGAATAAGCTGGCTTGCTGAGTTTTCCAGCTTTCATCTTTCTCCTGTGCTGAATGCTTCCTGTCCTTGAACATCAGATTCTGGGTTCTTTAGCCTTTGGACTCCTGGACTTACACCAGTGGTTTGCCAGGGGCTCTCAGGCCTTCAGCCACAGACTAAAGGTTGCACTGTTAGTTTCCCTAATTTTGAGGCTTTGGGACTTGGACTGAGCTACTACTGGCATCCTTGCTCCTCATCTTGCAGATGGCCTATTGTGGGACTTCACCTTGTGATCATGTGAGTCAATTCTCCTAATAAACTCCCTTTCATGTATACATATATTCTATTAGTTCTGTCACTTTAAAGAACCCTAATTAATAGGCTACCCTTTCTTCATTTCCTTTCCTAGAAACAGCAGTTGTAAGCTATAAATCTGGTTTTAGTAGGATAGCAGCCCAGAAAGCCAGCATGGTAAGCTTGAGAACACCAACCTTCAGCTTCAAGTCTGTTCATTTACCCCAAACTATGCACCAACCTATCTCAAGATGACTAAAGTCAACATAGTATGATCAAGAAACAAGCCTAAGACTACATGTCATAAATAAAGCATAAGGAACTGATACTTTTTAATTATGAAATATTAAAAATTAAAAGAATTATTAGAGATGTTATCATCATAAGATCATTAGAAATGATGTTATAATAACAATGGTGGCCACCATTCATTGAACTCCTACATGTGTTATTTATCATGCTAGGCACTATAACTACATTATCAATAAGAATTCTATGAGGAAGACATTATTACAAACCCTCTCCCCTTTATACATAAAGAAGCTATTGAAGTAACTCACCCAAGGTCATAGAGTTTGTATTCCAGCCCAGGTATCTCTGATGCCAAATCAGTCCTCTTTCCACTTAAAATATATAGTACTCTCCTACTTAGATTTAAATAAATTATTCTCTCAGAAAGTAATAAATTTGATACAAACTACCATTGATTTTAGACATATAAATCAATCTAATGTTCAAAACTATTTTATTGGTTTCTTGGGCATATATATAAATTGTTTCATCATCCTTAGAAGTTTTCTACATTTCAGATAAGTAACAACATAAACAAGTTATTGAAGTGTGCTATTTCTTGGTCATCCTCAATATTGTCTGTTTTATAATAAGAGCTCACATAAGATAAAAGCATTCAATAGAAATTTATTGAATGAATGCACAAATTCTATCTTTAGCTTTTTAGTAAGTAGTGTCAACTTAGAGTGCTCAACAAATATTCATGATTATTATAATTACCTTAGTTAAAAAGTACCAAAAGAACTAATGAGGTTTGGTGAACTCCTAAAGGATTTTCTATAGGTCTACAGATTTTTGAACCTTAATTTCAAGTCTCTTATAAATATTTTTGAGTAGATATTGCAGACATTTTTCTATAGACTAACTTTTTACCTTTATTCAGAATGGATTAAAATTATAGAACTCAAATGTATTTGACTTCCAAGGACACTTGAAATTTTTAGCCCACAATAGTTTCATACTGCATTAAAATGATATCTGTTTAAAAAAAATTATTTACACTACAGATTTACATATTTTATTGACTAAGTGAGGAATACTGAATTCATGAGAAAAATCTGGTAGAAATTATATTTAAAACTACTAAAATAGTGGTGAAAGAGTAACTACATGAGTGGATTTCCAGGTCATGAATCAGTTTGACTAAAATGTTAGAGGAAATCTATTTCTCCTTGTCCAATTAATTAAATAGATTTAAAGACTAATACTTGATATGCCAAGGGCAGAACAAAAGCCTACCCTAGAGGGATTGCATCCTCTTCTTTTTCTAGCCCCCTTTATTTCTAGGAGTCCATGATACCCTAGATTTTGTTTGCATTTATCTCAGTTTGCTTCATTCTGTACATTTCCAAGTCTTTTCTTGATAATAATTCTATTCCCCTGTCTGCCTTCTCTTGGCAACAGCTGAACTGGCTGCAAGCCCAAAACCTGGTAAATGACAAATCACTACCAGATGAAGCTCCAAGTTTTACATAGAGTATTTCCTTCAGGCTCAGAAACTTTGAGGCCCAATAAAATTACTGGAGTCACTCAGAATCACAGGGAGAGCTATATTTTTTTGTGGAAATTCCTTAGGTTCTGCTAAATGATAAAGCACTAATAAAGAATCTCATTAAAATTTTTCAAAATCAGAAAATAGAAAATAAGTTGCCAATGGCCAGGAAAAATTATAATGGTGACTAGAAACAGTTATTAAACAAATGATTTCATGACAAATTACCTGTTTTTAAATTATTTTACTAAGTTTTTTTAATTTAAAAATTATAAAAATTATACAATTTTATTCAAATATTAGAAATCAGACTCTTCAAAGAATAAAATCACACACCATTAAAATGTTTGACTGTATCTTTTTTAAAAAGTTTTGTTACTTTTTTATTTAAATACTAAATATAGTATCCATCTATAACATTCTAATCAACAAATAAAACTTTACTTTTAAAAACTTTATTATTATTTGGTTTTATGGATGGATTTTTAAGAGGATATATACAATAATTTTTCTAGGATCGAATGCAAGCTTGTCCAGCCTGTAGCCTGTGGGCCACATACAGCCCAGGATGACTTTGAATGCAGTCCAATACAAATTCGTAAATTGTCTTAAAACATTATGAGATATTTTTGCAATTTTTGTAGCTTATCAGCTATCATTAGTGTTAGCATATTTTGTGTAGCCCAAGACAATTCTTCTTCTAATGTGGCCCCAGGAAGTCAAAAGATTGGACACCCCTGAATGAATAAAAAAACAGAAATAAAAAATTTAGTTCTATAACTAAGTAACAATAAAAACAAACCTACCTGTGGGAATGACAAAAAAAAATTATCTTAGTAACCCTTTCTGTTAAAATTAACAATGTGTAAGGTTTGACCTCTTAGTAGTCTTAAGAATATATCTTCCTTATTACTCAGCTATAAATATCAGATTTTTAAAAATCTTACTTTATCCCACATGCCGTATAACTTGTTCTGAAAAATAGTTGGAAAACCACTTCCTAAATATATGTGGTATTATTTGGGGGCAATGCTTATGACATATAGAATGGTTATGTACATAAGTAGAAAATGTAAGGGGTCTATGAAATTAAAACTGAACATCTGTAAAATGCTTTGTAAAAGAATGTAAAAAGGTTATAAATCAATTTGTGGGTGTTTAAAGCAACGTATATTTGCCCTGCACTTTGCAGATTTGATTTATTCTCAGCTTAATTATGTTTACATAGGTTATCCCTTCAGCAAAGCTCAAGGAGCCAAATTTCTCCATAAATCCCTCCCACCAAGGTACCCTCATTAAATTTTGGTATAATGGCAAGATCTTGCAATCAGAAGACCTAGGTTTTAATTCTTTACCCCTTACTAACCATGCAAAGATGAGAATCTTGCTAAACATAATCTTCCATTTCCATACCTTAAAAAAATGAAAATTTGTTAATGGCTATTTGATGGTCACTCTTTAAGCATTACTTTTAGGATCAAAATCAAAGACAGATTATATATATGTAAAATGCCATTTTACACAGTAGCGTACTCCATAAGACAAGAAAATGTTATTCCTAAAACCGTGTTCTCTGGCCTGGCAATATTTATGATGCAACCTCTCTTTCATCTTCACTCCCCCACTGAAATGAATTAATACAAAAATTAGCCTCCTAAATCTTAGAGCTAATTCAATTATGTGATTATAAGAGACCTAGAGCACTACCTAAGAAATATTAGTGCATCTCTAGGGGCGAAGATCCCAGTTCCCACAATGTTAGCTAACTTATTAGTAAATTTCCCCATGGGAATTCCCCTTGGCAGAGAAACAGTAAACTTCTGCTTACAGAAGGTTTTGGCAAACTGATCACTTTCACATTCTCCCTGAAATATCAATTCAGACAAAGCAGTTGTGAATTTGAAGTGAATAAACCTTTTTACTATAGCAATAAGAACCTGTGCAGGGGAGTTACTGACATTAAAAAGGGAGGCAGAATCGCTTCTCGGCCTTTTGGCTAAGATCAAGTGCAAAAAGGGAGGCAGAGATATGTAAAATCAGACACTAAAGTTGATCCTTTTATTCGTGAAAAGGAGAAAAAAATAGAATTACTATAAAATAACTCCCACCCCCTACTTTTTCCCTTCCCCCATAAAAGAGTACTCTTCGGCTGTAAGACTCACTTCTGGATGTTGTTGTTTTTTCTTTGTTTTGTACTTAAAAGTCTGAAGGAATTTCAGAGTTTATTAAAGTTATCACTTTTTTAATATTACACATAAGACAAATAAGCCAAGGACTATTTTAAAGACAGAAATATCAAACCCTTATCCCCGATCTACACTCTCCATTAGAGAAAACAGGGTACATTGAGGGGGATGAGCATTTTTCTTAAAGGGACAAATATTCATTCTTTTGAAACTCTGCCCTACATAGTGTCAAAAAAATTCAGCTACATTGCTTCATGAGGATAACGTTAGAAGAATAAAATTAAAACAATGCAAGTTTTTAAAATTAGTTAAGAAAATAGCTGGAGCAGATTCTTTTCTGTCACTATTGATTATTACTCATTTTAAACTGCAAATTTGCAATGAAATGTTCTGTTCCTCAGAAAAACAAACAAAAAATTTCTATCCCCTGACCAAGATAAACTCCCTTCATGTGGACTTCTCTGATTTGCGACGTCCTCTTCCCAACTTCCCCTGTCTTTCTCCCTGGCCTGCAGCCACTGCCTGTGTAAGGGCCACCCAAGGCTGACACTGAATGAATTCCAGGCAAATTCCATAGCCAGTTGGACTTTTCCTCTTGTACAGAGTAGTACAGTAAATGGTTATAATAACTAAAGCAGCATCATTGAGCTCTGAGTGCTTAAGGCTGACCCCCAAAAATGAAATTTCAGTGAGCTGAAGATGGAAGTAAAAGAAACTTCAAAGGGTCGTGTCTAGACGACACCTTCCTGTCTCAGAGAATTGCTTGCAACCTCCACTCAGTTGCAGACAAGCGAGAAGGAAAGCCTGTCAAAGCTCATTGACCATAGGTAATGATACAGGGTAATTTCTTCTGATAATGTCACCCAAAAAGGAAATCCTACAGACTAAACCGATTAAGAGCTGAAGGGAAATATCATATGAACAAAATTGTTTTTTTGTTTTTTGCTTTTGCGGGGTGTGGAGCGGTGTGGGGAGGAGAGTTCTGGATGGGATTTTTAAATTGATTCGGACCTGTTTTGTAGAGGGAGAAAAAACAGAACTAAATTTTTTTTAAAAATTGTGATATGTAAGAGATACGTCTTTTACAAGTTTCCATTATATATATTTATGAACACTTATATCCTTGGTTCCTTATAATCAGAAACCATATGCCTTATCGAGAGGAACACAGCTATTTCTTTGAAAAGAAAAAAGTTGATTTGGTAACTCTAATAGTTTATATCTTACTATATGTTTCTGAGATGAGACAGAAAGATATGGCTTGTGGTTAGCTGAATTGATTGTATGTGAATATATATTTGGTATGAACACATGTTTATAGGATATATTTATTCATGTATAAACAGTGTGACTAAAGAATAAATAGAAATTTAATTCTAGTAATTTCAAGCCATCTTATGTGAACTGTCTGTGTTTATTATTATATTATGTTTATATTTTTATCTACAGTTGGATTTTTCATTTTGTGTTTTAAATTATTTTATTTTCTCCTTTTGTCCAAATTGCCTTTAAATTGCCTCTTAAAAAGTGTGAGTGTTTTAGCTCTTTATAATGACCACCGAATCAGTGGGCTGATTTATCTTGAAGTGCATGTGTATATTAACGAAGTGTGCTTGACATTCTAAGATAATACATCTGGTGATTTATAGCCATATGAATGTGCACAGGCTGTGAACACACTGTGAATAACTGATCTTGCCAGCCATCCCTGGCAGGTTATATGGATGAAAATAACAGTTTGATCCTGTAGCTCACTACAAACTAGGGTAGCTAATCAGGTGGGTCTATCTACCTGTTTGCCAGAGTGGGTCCTATATTATCCTGCATTGTTTGAAAATAGGCTTTGCTATACCCCTTTTCTCACTTAGTTTTACACCGCAGTAGGCATCCTCACTGATACTTCCATATCTCATTCTGGGATGGTGAAACAGTCACTTTCTACATCCTTCATGAGATTGCAACCTTCTTCCAAGGTACTTTTCTGTAGGATAGGACTCATATGTGATAGTCATGACTATTTTTAAAAGTTGTCCATAATATTCTGGAACTTTGATTTGGTGAGAAGCATAAAATCATATCAACAGCCACATTTATCAACGCTGATTTGGTTTCCTGTTTTTCTTTGAATATGCTATTGAACAGTATGACTCAGGTATCAAAATGCTAATAACCATCAGTTATTTATTACTAATGAAATTACATGCTTCTACAGGAAAACCTCTGTAATTTAGGCTAAGAGAAAAGAGTAATTACAAACTAGGAAAAGTCTCATTTGAAACTTAAAAGTTGTTATCATTTTTAAGTTATTACTTTTCAGATTATTACTTAAGTTACAAGTAATATATATTCTATACTATTTAAGTTATTACTTTTAAGACTAATACATTTTTCCTGGGAGAAATATTTAGAAAACTTGCTTATTTAAAATTTCAACATTTATGTTTTTCTGATTATGAAAGTAATTAGGGAAGCATTATAAAAATATTGTGAAATAAAAAAACATTTAAAGAAGAAAATAAAAATCACTTATCACCAACATTTTGACACATTTCATTCTTATTTTCTATGTATTATTTTGCACATAGTTGAGATCATACTTTACATGACAGGTATTTTAATTACATCATTATCTCACCTGAAAAATCTCTTCAGAAAAATTATTTTAATAACTATATAATACTCTATCCTAGAAATGTATCTTAAGAATGTACCTAATATGAATATCTTGCTTGCTACAAATAACTTGCTATTAATGACAACAAAAAAAGCTATATAAACTCCTTTTGCACAAACTTAGAGGCAACTAGCACAAACTTTTTTAAAGTTGCCTCCTTTAATATTTATAAATAAAGTAATGCTCTTTCATTAGTAGTAGTGAACAAATAGCAGCAGAGAAAAAAATACCCATGACTTTCTTCTTGTGCAACTATATTCTGTCACATTTCCTTCCAGTCTTTTTTCTTTCAATTTTAACACATTGGAAATTATTTCGCAAATATAATTTTGTATCCAGGTTTTCTTGCCTAACATATCTGAAGCACTTTCATTACATTAAAGTTATTTATAGTACTTGTTGTTTCAGTGACTTACTAATAACTATATTAGGTTTCATCACTTGAGTAAAGTACAATTTATCCAACCACAGCTAGAGGCATTTAGATAGTTTATAATTTTTTCTTCTTATAAATAAGGCTGTGCCAAATGTCTTTGAGTGTAAATCTTAATCAGCATTTTATATTATTTTCTTCGCATATATTTCTTAAAAAGGAATTACTGTATTATAAACACCTTAAAGCTTTTTTTGCTATATTGTTATAAGCCATACCAGTTTTTAATTCCACCAAGTATGTAAATTACTTTCACTTTCACCAGCATTATCTTTTAGGCTTTGCTAATCTGATTTGTGAAAAAGATAATAACTACTCTATTATTTGTATTTTACAGACACAATGAGGTTACTTTTAATATATATTTTGTAGCCATTTGTAATTCTTTTATAGCATGGTTATGCCTCATGCCCATTTATCTATGGAACTTACTGCTTAATGACTTGTATGAGCACTGTATTCAAGGTTATCAATTCTTTGCCACATTTGTTGCAAATGTATTTTACCTTAGAAAATTTGCTGTTTAAATAATACACAAGACCATATTTTGTAAAATATACAAGATTTTTTTTAACATAATCATAGTTTACATAGAAATGCTATGTCAAAAAAGTCCCTGAGCCCAGGCATGGTAGTTCACGCCTGTAATAATCCAAAAATTTTGAGATGCTGAGGTGGGTGGATGACTTGAGCCAAGCGGTTTCAGATGAGCCCTTTAGTATTTTCTGTAGAGACATGGCAAAACCCTGTCTCTACAGAAAATACAAAAAAATTAGCCAGGCATGTTGGCATGCACCTGTAGTCTGAGCTACTTGAAGGCTGAGATGAGAGGATTGTTTGAGCCTGGGAAGTTGAGGCTGCAGTGAACTCTGATTGTGCCACTGCACTCCAGGCTGGAAAACAATGAGATTCTGTCTCTAAATAAATAAATAAATAAATAAAAGATTAAAAGTCCCTGAAATATTCTGAATGTTACTAAAATAATATTGCATAAATTATTCATGAGTATTCTCTCTAAAGAAAAGAAGATTCCATTTATATGATCACCAACTCTAAATTAGCAGAATTTAAATTAATAATGATTCCCTGAAGGTAGATTAGGTGCATTACTTATCTTTTGTCACTTTAAAGACTAGAGATAATTATAAAATGATAATGACAATTTACATTTTTTTGTTTTCACGTAGGAAAGCATGTGAACATACAGAGATCTTCCAGATTCAGACATTCTCATAGGAATTTCTGGGTTTGCAGCCTACTGAGTATAAAAACAATTCCAGAAGATAAGAAACAATCAACTTCAGGTCCCCTACAACATCATTAATTATGAAAATATACAATAAGCAAACAAGTTATAATAAGCATATTTTTTAAAGTGAAAAAAACCAATATGGTAAAAACCTCTTCCTTTCATTACATTAATAACAGAAAACAGATTTCATAAAAAATATCATTTCATTCTTATTCACTCAAAATGATAAAAGGAGCCTGGCATGGTGGCTCATGCCTGTAATCCCAGCACCTTGGACAGCTGAAGCAGCAGAGAGCTGGAGCCCAGGAGTTGGAGACCAGCACTGGCAACAACGTGAGATCCCTGTCTCTTTTAAAAAGTAGCCCAGCATAGGGACATGCACCTGTAGTCCCAGCTACTGGAGGGATGGGGGCAAAGCTGAGGCTGGTGTGGGAGGATTGTTTGAGCCCTGGAGGCAGAAGTTGCAGTGAGCCGAGATCACATCACTGCATTCCAGCCTGGGCAACAGAGCAAGACTCTGTCTCAAAAAATAAAAAAATAAAAATAAATATTATAAATATATACATATATATAAACACACATATATATATTCCATATCTATACACTTTATCTATTTTATATATATATAAAAATATATATATAGTTTTTATTTTCATATATATGGATATAAAGTCAATATAAGTATTTATCATGATTAAACAAAACTCAAATGACAAATTGTCTTTCTAGCTACACAAAGCCTTTTAAATACTTATATAGTTTTAAATTATTTTATAAATGATTAAAAGCTAATAAAATTATTATTCGTCCCTTTATATTTTGATGCTTTTAGGGGTTAGCAAATTTTGAGTAAAAACATTCATTTAAAAAATCCAGGCTGATTATGGTGGCTCAAGCCCGTAATCCCAGCACTTTGGGAGGCCAAGGCTAGATCACTTGAGTCCAGGAGTTGGAGACCAGCCTGAGCAACATAGTAAGACCTCATCTCTACAAAAAAATCAACAAAATTAGTTGGGTGTGGTGGCACACACTTGGAGTCCCAGATGCTCAGGAGGCTGAGGTTGGAGGATTGCTTGGGCTGGGGAGGTCAAGGCTGTAGTGAGCTAAGACTGCACCGTTGCACTCCAGCCTGGGCAACAGAGCAAGACTCTGTGTCAAAAGAAAGAAAACTTCCAAAGAAAAGAAAAAAAGATAAAGGAATGGAAGAGGGGAGGGAAGGGAAACAAAAAAGGAAAGGAGGAAAAATGGAAAGGAAAAGAAAGGAAAGGAACATGGAAAAATGAAATCTACTTGGAGAGAGACAGAAAGAAAAAGAGAAAGAGAGAGAAAGAAAGACAGGAAGACAGAAGGAAGGAAGGAGAAGGAAAGAAAGAGAAAAAGGAAAGAAGGCAGGAAGGAAAGAAGGCAGGAAGGAAAGAAGGAAGGAAAAGAAACAAATCTACTTAGGGAACATGTTTGAATCACTTATTTCATAAGTAAAACATATTAATTTCAATTTATTAGCAACTAACCTGTCTAATGAGTAAGAGTTTCTATGCAAGCAGCACCACCACAAATAAATGTTTCACTTTTGGAAGCCTAATCAAGTGTACATATTAGAATGCATTAGGTAAAACCTTGCCAAAACAATCCTAATTATTTTCAGGAATAAAGCAATTCCAATTCCAATTATTTAGATCTCTGTGGTTGAGAAATACATGATGCAAATTAAAACTAATCCAGGTATTCTCTATCAGTAATAAATTGAGGTGAGGAAATTGTAAAAGGTCAGTCAGTCCATATGTAAGCTAACTTCCAGATACAGCTTTTCTTAATTTCTTCATACAAGATTAGAAAACTTCTATTTGTTCCCTCACAAATATGTCCTATATTAAAATTATATTGGTTTAAAGTAGAGCCATTTTTCTCATTAACATAGAAATCAACAGTACGCATTTTGAGAACATACATTTTTTTTCTACAGGATCCAACAAAGTGAAGAAACAATCATATCATTTAAAAATGTGTAACCCATCCTGCATGTGAGATTTTGGGTGGTTTTTATTTGTATGTTTAATATTTTAACTTTCAGTAAGCATATATACCATATTTATAGTTAAAACAAATGACACAGAATGATTTTTAATTGGCCTAAAACATTTTTCTACTTTGACCTCATGGCAAAAAAAAAAAAAAAAAAAAAAAAGTGTACTTAACAGAGCAATACATTTACATATATTAAGGGAAAAAATGTTAGCAGTCAAAAAAATAAAGCCTTGAAGTTATCATATCTACTATTATAATTAATCAAATCAAACAGTTCACATATAACAACTGTTTCGGCTCAAAATTATACTTTTTTAAACAATTTTAATAACTAGGAATCCATGTATGCCTTTCTTTTCAAGCATTTCTGAACCATCTAAGTACCTCATGATCATTCTTGGGTTTTTTCTCCATTCAAAGTAAGTCAAACATAAAACAAATCTACCTTGATTCACATACAAGGGTTCTGTGCCTAAGGATGCGGACATCATGAAACAGCTGGCACCATGTCTTTGAGGAACCAGATGGAATGCACCTAAGAAAATAAGAGTAAAGCTTCCAACTCTGAATGCACTGTTACTTTGTATAAACATAGCTCATTATTTCAAATTATAAAATGTGAAAATATATCTAGTGCTGGCATAGCTTACAAAACGCAAAAAAAAAATAGCTTATGGTCTTCATTGTAGTCTTTTTTAGTTTCACTGAACACATCAATTATTTCAAAATACCTTTCTCAAGATTTTTAGGTTTTTTTTTTGGCCTTGACATTGGCTTTAAACATTTTGGAACATACTAATTTTCTTATTTGTGTTCACACAGAGGAATTCATATCAAATTAATGCCTAGACTCTAATTCTAAATTTTAATGCCCAAGTGTTTATAATAACCTATAATCTTAACAAATGTTCTATTTATTAATTATAATATTATAGTATTATATCCTATTAAGCAGACATTAGTATAATTAGCAAACAATCATAAACGCTAACTATATCTATAATTATCTCAAGTTAAATGTTATAAAATATTATATACAATGTTATATCATATGTAACTGTATAATATTATCAAACTTAATTAAGATTATTTAAATATGTTTGGTTATGCGGAATAAAACTATAATCTAATGCCTTTTAAAACATAAACTAGTATTTCAATTTTTATTACTTTTTAAGAAGTCTAAATTTAGAGACATGATTTCCTTAATACAAGATTGTTTTATATGTAACTTATCACATGAAATAAACTCATAATATTGAAAAAAATCTCTCAATTTTATATTTTTTTTACACTTTCATTTTCACAATGAAAATATCCCCCCCCCATAACAATTTTTAGAAAGTGGTTATTTTGTTGTCCCCCAAAAATATTTTACTTTGTTATCTCAGTAACTGAAGTAAATCTTTACTACCTAAATACTGTATTTTCTTCTATCATAATAGTTTGACAGGAGAATTAAAATGTTGGTAAAAAACAAAATCACTGACTCTCTTTGCTATTTTACCCTGTGTAAAGACTCTTTTCAAAAATCTTTTGTCAAAAATAAAGAATTAAAATGTACTGGGAACAAACTATTAAAATATATCTTTATGCTCTAATTGTCATCAATTACTTTTATAAACTCTTAGATATATTCAGGATACATTACTAACCAATTTTCTCAAAACACTGTAATAACATTTTCCACAACACAGTTTTTTTTTTTTAATATCCAAATGGAATAACTATCAACCTTTCATTCATGCAATATAAATGAAATTTTGGTTATTTTCACTATAATTTTAGTGAATCTAAAATCTAAAATTATACTCAGGATTTCTACTAAAAATCTCTACTTAGCATTTCTCTTTGATAATTTAAGATATTTTATCAACAGTATTATTTAAAAAATTTTTTCCAAGGAAAAGAGAAGGAAAAAAAAGCCCTAAAATTGAAGATGTTTTACTTGTAATTTAAATCTTGCTGAGACTTTTGGCTTGGTGTCCACAAAAGACAAGAAAAAGCCCCTTTAATAATGGATACAATAGCAAAGCAGCCAAAATAAGTTAGACTTGAATATTAAGGGTGTGGTGTTTTACTTTACTTCTCCTTTCCCTCAGATCTCTAGAAATCATTTTGAAAGATAAAATTCTGATTAAATTATAATATCTCAGGTAGATCTAACAGTAGATCTAATTATCTGACTGAAAGACAAATAATAATGGCACTTGACCCATTACATTTTAATAAAACTTTAAAGATATTAATGAGTTAACTGAATATTTTAAATATATCAAATACAATATTTACTTGTAAATTGCTTGATTTGAAATAAAGCATTTTCTTATACTTAAATTTTAAACTTACTTAGAGGTAAAAAAAAAGATACTAGAGCTCTACCCTAAAAGGATCAGCAGGAACATGTTTAAAACTGCATGTACTGGCTATAACAACTTACTTAAAAAAAACACCAAAGCCAGTGAGGTTAACGTGTGCACCTGTAGTCATAGCTACTCAGGAGGATCATTTGGGCCCAGGAGTTCAAGACCAGCCTGAGCAATACACTGAGATTCCATTTCTAAAAGTCTGGAAAGTCTCTAGAATCACTAATACATATGCCTTTGGTCAATTATCTGTTGCCACAAAAACTGACCATCAGAGATCCTAATCAGAAGAGGATACCAGAGTCCAGGAAAGATCTCCACCCTAACTGTACGCCCTAGAGAGCTCATTCATCATTTTAAAGGAGAACAACAGATTTTCCCACCTAACCTCTCCATTGAAGACTTTTCAAAACCAGAGTCTACGCTAAAGAAAAGCAAACATCTGAAGATATAAGACATGTATTGTATACTTTCTTAAATGCACCTCCCACCATCAATTAAAATAGTGAAAAATGTCTAGATGAATGGAATATATGACTTAGAAAGTCTCAACCAGCAGAGCTGAAACATGACTAGTTCTGAATTTCTGGCTGGCAAATTGCAGCAGTATATAGTTATCCCCTGAATTTTCAAAAACTTTCAAGTTAGAGTTTTAAATTTCCTGTTGGTTCTTTTTAGGGTAGATTAACATTTTAAGAAACTTCACAGAAATAAGAGATAACTATGCTTCACCTTAAAACACAAATTTCCTTTTTTTCTCTCTTTACAATGTCAACATTTATTAATATGTCAACATTATTTTTAAATATTTTATTACTTAAGAGCCACAAAAAAGTAATCTATGAGGAGTATTTGTCACATGTAAATCCACAAACTGGAAAATATTATAAGCAAAACAAGTGACTAGTAACTCAACATAGAGAGAAATAGGCAATACTCTTTTTGAGAAAGCAAATTCTCAAAAATGTTTATAAGACAGTATAAAGTTTAGCAACAAAGAAAGTCTAAGTCCTTTATCAGACTCTCTGAAATAAAAACCCAATTGCCCAAAAATATTTTGAAAGAGTATGAAAATGGTAGAATTCGTGATTTGATAGTTACTTAGTAATACAAAATACTTTCCTATATATGAAAGCTTCAACTACATCATGACAAACAAGTCAAGTTTATTTTTCTCTAATCTAAACTACCAGATTAGCTAGCAGCTGGAAATAATTGACAGAGGTAGAAAACTTCTTTGTAAAACAGTTTTGTAAATAATATATCTCTGCTGAAAGTGAGATAGGTAATAAATACTTAAGATTAAGCATTCTGAGATGTGCAACTGACTCTGAAACTAGCAACTTCTAAATAGTGTTTATTTGCCTTTAAGGTGTTTTTGTTTAAATTCTTCCTATCCTGTAGACTATCAGGTTTTTTATGTTGTTTTTTTTCAATTAAAACTACAGTCATCAGTTCCATTGGGTCACAGCCTATAGGAGGAAAGTATAATCTCTTTGTTCCACCACTATATTTTTACCTTCAGGATCTGACCATGAATTTTTAAATTATGGAACAAATATTTATTGAGCACCTACAACAAATGAAATAATAAGAGATAAGATGAAATATGTTTTAACAGGGATTCACCTAATAAGAAATCACTAAAATTTATCTGAATTAAAAGGTTTAAAAGAAGATATATGGTTAAAATATTTATCATTATATTTTGTTCTTATTTCTTTTGCTTTTTATTTATTTACTTTGAGATTTTTGAGAATTTACCTACGCCTATTTTCAGGGTTGAACTAAATTCTATAAGATATTCTTAAATAATCAGATGTAGCAGTAACCTTGAAAAATAAAGAAGCATTTTAAAATTCTTTTTAAAGAATGCATAAAATTATTTTGGAGAGAAAAGATGAAAAATGATATTCTACATCAGATAATTGGTTCATAAATATTTTCTTATTATCATCTATTCCCATTTGTGAGAAAAACTAGTTGTAGAGTAAGTTGCTTAATGTCTATATCAGCCAGCCATCTGCCTATAAGCATCAAGGGATGAGGAAGGACAGGACTGGTCTGTTTATCAGAGTGTTTCCCAAGTGCCTGCCACAGTGCTTGGCACATAACAGGTGCTCAATAAATATGCATTTAATGAATATCCATAGGACATCTTTTCCATTCTCTTGCTATCAGAAGAAAGGGTCTACCTACTGTTCTGCTCATCACTCAGGTTGTCTGTTTCTCTCTACATTTAAAAAAAAAAATTTTGTCTATGTACTCCCCCTCTTTGGGGAAGAAAAGCGTTAGTGCCATAACTCGAAAAACCCTTCCCCACAGAAGGGTTTTAAACTTTCTGTTCCTAAAGGGTTGGCTGTGAAGGGAAGACCAAGAATCAGCACAAATTCATTGGGAGATACATGGTTAACCTCTGCAGGTGCATAAACTTCTAGTTTAGGCAGTCTCTGATCCATTTGTCATTCAACCAGGAATTTCCAATGTGTTTTCTCTATGTAGAAAGTCTTTTTGGACCTCATAAAATCTTTAGAAAGTCCCAAACAGTTCTAATCCCTGGGTTCCACACTATCTTCCAAAATCAAATCCCCTGAATTTTAGAAAACACTACCAGACGTCTTCATTATGGTCTCTAAGTGCCAATGAGCCCTTATCACTGTGACTTTCTGTTTATTTGCATTTAGAATGTCCTCCACAATTCATTCTCTAGAGATTCACAACTTACCTAACATTTGTTCTTGCTCTACATTTAAAAAAAAAATCTCGACACACTATCTCTTTTGATCATCACAATGACTTCAGTACTTAGTCAAAAAAGTTATTATTTGGGAGGCCAAGTCCAGCAGATCACAAGGTCAGGAGTTCGAGACCAGCCTGACCAAAACGGTGAAACCCCATCTCTACTGAAAACAAAGCATGATGGCACACATCTGTAATCCTAGCTACTAAGGAGGCTGAGGCAGGAGAATCGCTTGAACCCGGAAGGGAGAGGTTGCAGTGAGCCGAGATCACACCAGCCTGGGCCACAGAGGGAGACTCCATCTCAAAAGAAAAAAGTTATTACTTTCCTAGCTTTCCAAATAAAAACTAGGCATAGAAAGGTCACAAGGCTAGTAAGTAGCAGAGCTTAGTCTTTTATCTCTAAGTTGAGATATTTTTTTGAAAGATGACTTAACGTAATAATCACAAACTAGTAACCTTCCTAAGTGTCTCAACACAGTTCTTTTATAAATCAAAATTAATTTATAATTTTGCTTGCATAAGCAAGCTACGTTATAGGCCCCCATGCTGTACTGTACTTTATTGGACTCTTCCCACATTCTTATTACTACCTGATCATTAAAATTGTTTGCATTGTGATCCCATCCAATGCAACAGTCATTCATTTGTCCATCCATCCATTTGTTCGCCAAACACCATTGCAGTAACTATCTGAGGCACTGAGAATTTCAAGTTCCATAAGACATACTCACTAACGTCAAAAAGTTTTTAAGATAGTAAGGAAATCACATAAGCCAATCTGGACAACAAGGTAGCAAATAGAGGAACATACACAATGCCAACCAAGCATAAAGGTCAAATATTAAAATCAGTATGTGAGGATCAGATCACAGAAGGTAATCTATATGGCTAGTATATCTCCATTGCCTCTTTCACTTTGGTTTTCAAATGGCATTCCAGAGTGCAGCTTTCAAAGTTTAAATTCCAGGTCCTTATTAACATTCTGTCATATGGAATAAGTTTAGATTTCACTTCAGATTAATCTCAATTCATTATAATTTCTGTTAAACACTGATAACTATGTTTGGAAGAAAACTTAAGGCTATAATTCTACCATAAATTTTATTTTTTTAAACAGATATTCAATATATAATGAAAAGATAGATTAAAGAGATGCCTTATTTCTGTTCAACAAAGAAAAATATTCTATTTTATAGCTAGATTATAGCCACTTCAAATGTTTTAACACCATGTGGACCACTGTTTCTAAGTCTTCATACTCTTATTATATCAAACTCAGTGAATGTGAAATGCCACATAACCAAAATGTACCCAAAATGTATCCAAAAGGAACACATCAAGTTTTCTATATATTACCTAATACTCACTAAGCCTCTGAATATAGAAAAGTTGAATTATATTTTTAAACTCCTTGTTGATTTGTTAAAGGGGCTCTGGCTCAACTGCAACAAAAAATGTTTGGATTTGACGTCTTGGAGTTTCCACCAAAAAACCCTAATTCAGTCTAAGACTGTCAAAACTGTCAAAAACAAAACTGTACAATTTTATATTCGTCTTTAAACTACTAGCCTCATAAATCAGTATGTACGGGAAAAGAACACCTAATGAAAGTACTAATAATTCTGTTATATACCTTGAACTGTTCTCAGTATATCAGTTAAGATACTTTTGGCTGAATAAAAAAAAATCTAATTCAAGATATTTTAAATCATAGAAGTAATGTTGATATATGCTTTTAACACAGAGGCTCTGATTCTCATTCATTTTCTCAGCTTTGCCCTCTCCTTTCCTCCATGTCTCAGTTTCATTCTGGGGCTTATCCTTCCTGGCCACAAGATGGCTACATTTACTATATTCTCCCTAGTTTATATAGAGAGAAAATAGGGACTATCCAATATCCTGAGGCTGAAACAAAACTTCCAAGGATTATTTTGACTAGACAATCTTGCTTCATTCATTCTTTCAACAAGTATTATTGATCACGTAGTCTGTGTCAGGTACTATTTTTGGCACTAGGAATACAGCCATGAACATGAAGGATAGAGTCCCTATCCTTATGGAGCTTGAGTTCCTGTAACCATGCGAGAATCAATCAGTAAGACAGGATTGATTTACCCCCATTGATTTACCTCCTGGGCCTAGGATTAGGGTCAATCCCAGTCAAACCCATTACACAATAGTTTGAAGAATAGAATGAATGTTGGTGTGGCAACTGCAATGTTTATTACTCACATCCATAAATATTTTGGTGATGGGTATTGATTAATCAGATTAATTCATACACAGTTCTATATGAGTTGAGAAAGATATGCATACACAAGTGTTTTACTTGGAGATAGACCATACTTTGGGGAGACTGGAAGTAATGCCTTGCAGCTGTAAAATGGGCCACAGATCCCAGCCACATTCAGCATGATGAGACTTCTGTGCTACCCAGAGCTACTGACATGCCAGCCACCTAAAAAAAAGTGAGTCATGCGAATGTTTTTACCACCATAATACCAGGAAATATGTTTTAAAAACTTTTTTCTAACAATATATTTTTGGAAAGTAAAATATCATCACACCCCAGACCAAGACTACAGGATGTCCTAGTTCCCTTTAGTCTTTTCCATGGACACTGCCTTCACCAGTAAATTTAGTTCTACAGCTATCCACTAAAGAGACCTAAACAGGGGACGGCCATTTCAATCCAAGTCCATTATAACTACCAGAAAAAAACAAAAAAATGCATGTCATATTCATGATGAGTGAGAAGTCTCTGAATAGAGTATATTATGTCTACAAATGACCTATCACATTATCTGTTTTTAGTTCCACCTCACCAGAATCAGTAGTGGGGCTTACTTAACACCAAACTGCAAGGCTAAATCACTAAAAATGAGATCCCAGAAATAGAGTATTAGAAGAATCACATTCAGTGTGTTTTGCAGTAGGCATAAACTAAATAACCAAGTAACTGCCCAATTTAATAAATACGAGTTCTCAAATAAATCACCTCCAGCTTAAGTGACAATGCCCATATGGAGGGTGGCATTGAAAGTAGGCTTTAAAGGTTGAAGGCAGATAAGTAGAAGAATTAAGGAGATAGGTTTGGGAATTTGCAAATATTTTTATTGGTTGGAGTAAGCAGATTACCAACAGTAGCAATTAGCCAACTGTAACAAATGTTTGAAAAATTCAGAATTGGAAGATTTAAAAATAGTAACAATCTTTATAATTTCAACAATTTTGTGCAGTAAATTTTGCTTTAGGAGATGTCATTGTTTTGCTCTTATTCTCTAAGCTTTGAAGAATAACATTAAATGTATTTATTTTGTTAGACGTGGATTCATGCTCTGAGCTGGAGTCAGTTAACTTCTTGTAGGACAACATTGATTAGCTTTGAAAAAGGAATTCCTACTAGTCTAGAGACCAGAATTCAGCTTCAACTTTATTTCCACAAATAAACTATGACATGATGGTACTCTAACAGGAAAAAAACCTGAAGAAAAGTTCTCTGGAAGACTGTCATAACTAAGATTTCAAAGCTGGCTTCAGAAAAACTCTTGAAAATCTGTGAACAATGGTTTACTCCTAAAGAGAGAAAGATTCCCAAAAGGTATTGATACCTTACCTTTGTGACCATTATCTCCCAAAATTATGGGGAAACTGAGGCTCAGAAAGTTAAATGATTTCCCCTCGGTCATATAGCTAAAAACCAAAGGGGCTGAAATGAAAATACAGGTCAGTAGATTCCAACTCTAAGACCTTTCACTTTAGCATTCTGCCTTTCTAAGAAACAAGAAGTTGAGAAAAATGGAGGAAATTAGAAATAAAATATGTGACAAATGCCAGTAGAAATCAATAGATCATATAAACAGGTCTGTGATTATGGTGAGGCAAAATGAGGAGCAATCTTCTCTAAAAGAAAAGCACAACATAGACTTAGTCCAAAACCCAAGATTAAACAGAAAACAATTAAAACTGTAATGTTTCCCCAAGGGTAAAAAGCATTAAATTAATTTAATCAAATAATTGCTCCTTTCTCTCCTGATATTTTCTAGCAATGTATAAAAGAAGAAAATTATACTTTGATCTCTAAAATTATTAGAGATAGTAACTAACTTTAACTTTATGGTAATCCCTGTAAGCACTAAAACATCTTAACATCTAAATTTTTTACTCTAAATTCCCAAAACTTTCCACAGACAAAAACTTTCAACTTTTTAACAAAAAAGTCTGCTAAACAGTTTAATCCTGAATTTGTCTGTATGAAAAATAAATTCAGCCTTGCAGTTTGGGGATAATTAATCGCCAAAGCTAGCAAATATATGGTGGAAAAACAGCAAATATTGACTTCTGAAATCTACTGCCTTGAAAGATAGCATCTGTAGAATCCTTCCTCCCCTAATCATCTTTAAGTTTTCCATAATAAAATACAAAATTATTTTGTAAGAAAGTGAAAGAGAAAATGTTAGAGGAAAGAGTTATTCAGGTTTTAAAATCTAACAAACTAAAAAACCAGCCCCAATACTGCACCCAATCACCACTCTTTCAACAGATTCTACAACAGACTAAAGGAATAATTACGATGCAAAACTTAAAACAATCCAGCAGATGTTTTAGGAACACCAAGTTAAAGAGATCCCCTTCTCACACCTGAAGAAGTACTGAAAGTGTAGGTTATCTCAAAAGCCATAATTAATTCCCAATAGCCTTGTGGGGGTACATTACTTTTGTTCCACACAAATGATATCCTTTAAGATTTTAAAAACATATACAAAGTATTCTGATCACCTGATACTTTACTAATTCAAAGCCCAGGGGGTAGATAAATCATAAAAGAATTACAGGGATGAGGTAGTTGTATTTTTGTGAGTCTCCTTAATAGAATTACAATTCTAATAGAAAATTGAGAATTTTCTGAGAACAAAGACCACCCATGTCTTATTCTCCGTATCCCCAGTGCCTGGTACATAGTTAGGTGCTCAGTACATACTGGATTAATTCACAAAGATGTATATAGTTTTCTTCTGATAATCATTGACACTCGTTTGAAGATGCCCTTTTATACTGGTGTAACTGCAATTTTTTTTAAGAAAATGAAGCAAGTTAATTATTCTTCCAATCCCAAGTTTTATAACCAAGAACTAAATATGTGTGGGAAAAGGCATTAGACCTTAAAGAGGCATATAGAAAACTCGTGTAGAAGTCCAGATTGACTAAACCAGTTTACTATTTTACCCATTAAATAGTCTAAGCAGATTAATTGGAACTAGACATGTGAGGATCCATAAGGTTTTTAGTAACAATTATTTTTTTAAAAATTTATAGGCTACATTTCAACACATCCAAATTAACAGTTTAAGAAAAACGTAGATCCTGATAAATATTTAAAAGTATATATAGGCAAAAATGTTATGAGGCTCATTCTCTTTTTATAACCAGACTTATTACACAGTAACAAGGTACTCAGTTCCAAATGATTTGTATAAATAATGTCAATTATCCACATTACCATGAATATATTTAGAAATTACACCAAAACAAATATTTTTTTTCCTAAATAAACAAATAGAATGACTATACATCCCTGAGTAGTTATTTAAAGGACACACCTTTAACCACAGCATCTGATTAATAAGCAATGAAAGCAGTCTGTCCAGGTAACAACTCAAAGAATGTGACAACCTGGTTTTGGTAGATTACAAAGGAAACTTCTTTGTCAATTGAAAAATTGAAAAATAGTGGTTTCTAGCAATACATGTCAGAAGTTTAATAAACCAAAGGTCAAGGTTTATATTTCTAGACTTATAACTAAAATATCATGAGAAATTGCTATTTTTAAAGCTTTACACTGGGGTACACACATTGGATTAAACAAAATAGGTCATTCTATCAACCAAAGTGTTCCATTCTAGAAAAAATATTTGAAAATACACAGCCAATATTTGCTTTTTCAAGCCAATTCCAGTCTTGTAGTTATTCCACTTTTATATATAAGCTTAGCCATGAAGCATAGATGCCTGAACATTTTTTAAAATTTTCTCAAATAGCTTTGTGTTTGTTGGCTTTTGGTAATATAATACAAAACCTTTATGAGGAGCCACAAGATTAAAAAAAAAAACCACTTTAAGTAGACTCAATGCTTATCTGTGTTACATATAATATATACTTAACATGATCCCATTACGATGTTAGTCTATTATGACACCTTTGTA
This sequence comes from Cacajao melanocephalus, assembly GCA_963573385.1. Taxonomy (NCBI): domain Eukaryota; kingdom Metazoa; phylum Chordata; class Mammalia; order Primates; family Pitheciidae; genus Cacajao; species Cacajao melanocephalus. Next base: position 29,480 of record CAUYLG010076178.1, on the reverse strand, counting down.
ATAATGTCAAAAATATAAATAATTCCTAAGTGTAATATAATGAAGAAATACACAAATCATTAGAATTATACATTAACTCCCAATAGCCACATCCAAGTGGGGTGTGTGCATGTGTGTGTGTGTGTGTGTGTGTGTGTGTGTGAATTGTTTATTTGGGTTACTTGATTTTAAAGTTTTGTTTCCAAATATTTTTATTTTACTATTTTAATAGTTTCTCCCATCCAACACTTAGCTCACCTGCTTTTGACCTATGTGAATGTGTTTCTGATGTCTGTCAGTCAATACAAAAGCATAATTTCATTAAAATATATATGCTCAGGACTGAGAGAACATTATAAAATGAAGTTTGGCTAAAGTTCAACAGGGCATCAAATAGCACTGGCAAGAATTTTCTTAAACAGATGGTGTAAAATCTTGCTAACACAATAGTGTGTGCTTAACGCAGGAACAATATCAGAAACAGATGTGGTCCAAGTGACCAAAGTACCAAACAGAAACAATAAACATGGGATATACATTTAAAAACGATACCCTTGACAGCCGGGGGAAAAAAATTTTGAAAATGCTTGTCAAATAAGAAATGCTACTGATATTTTTCCAGAGTAAACTTGACATATAAATATTTTTCATTTTGCTTTCTTTTATGTATTGCCTTAAACTTCTATGAGGGTGGCCAAAATTAATGATATAATTATTAATACATGTTAAAAGAAACTAATCACAGGAAAAGGAAGTAAGTCCTTGATTTAACCTAAGAAATTCAGAGGATCTAAGGCCTTCTATCCATCATTGGGAACGGAAAGCATTCTCAGCCCAGAAGAATCTCACAAGTGCGCGAGTAGACGTAGACACACACACACACACACACACACACACACACTCCTTTTAAAGGGGCTGTATACTCGTGCGTGGATAGTTACATGTATTTGCCCAAGCATTACACCACAGTATTAAAAGTTCTAACGACCAAGGGCTATGGCTGGTTCAGAAACTAATGCCAAGTAGACAAAACTCGAATCCCTGGGGAAGCCCTCCCAGAGGCTGAAACCGCAGCCCTCGGGGTGATGCTCAGGCCCAAGGCCCCTAGCGCCCGGCCCTTCAGGGCTACCGCCTGCCCGCATAGACGCCGCGCCTGAGGAAGGCAATCTGCGACGCTACTCCAAAACGACAGCGGCCTCCCCCGGCCGTATCGCTCCCTCCAGCCTTTCTTCCAGACTCGGGCAGCCGGAGCCTGTCCACCTCAAGGGATAGCTCAGGCATATGTCTGCTCTGGCCTAGTCAGACCTTGCCCCCATGGCCTTGTGGTTTGTTACTGGCTTCAGTTTTGGTTTTTCCTATTTTCTCAGCGTCCTGTGGGGTGCTCGGATGTGCACTGAGGAAGCTTTTGATGTGTTGCGCAAGAATTACCTACCTATGGGCCTTGAGTCTCCTACAGGCTCTTCTTCTCAGGAAAGAAAGGTCTTATCCTCTGGAAGACCGATCTGATTCCAGGAGAAGAATGTTACCCGTGTGAAACCCAAACCTCCGCCCTGGGGATGCCCACGGAAAAGGACGCGAGGAGGGCGGCGGTCAAACCCACCGGGCGACGCGACGAGCCTGACTCAGGACCCGGCCTGAGGTAGACGTCCAGGCGCTAGGAGCCGCGGCCACCCACATCGACTTTCGATTAGTGACGAGGAGGGGCGGGGGAGAGGATCACACAGGGCCTTCCACCTGCTTTCTCAAGAGAGCTTGTTTCCGGGGGACCGCTCTGGTCGCCCAGCCCGGCGCCCAAACGCCTCAGCGCCTCCCGGAGTGCACCGCGCGGTGGGGAGGCTCCCGGCCTGCACTGGGGCTGGAGAACGGAGGCCTGAAAGCCGTGGGGATCTGCGTGGCTCCAGGGCGTTTCTCTCGAGGTCGCTTTCGAAGGCAGGCGCCAGCCCAGGCCGCCCAGGCCTCCAGCAGCAAGAAACGGCCTCAACTCCCAAGGGACGCGCCCTGCAGGCCTCCGCCTGGCTTAGGACTTTGTGGGGTTACCAAGGAAATGCAACAATATTTATGACCTGCAGGCGATGAGAAAGTGTTCGCCCAGCACGCGATCCATCTCCCTCCCTTGGCTGATTGCCATCCTGGAGCCCATCCCCCCCATCCCAGGCCCAGGCTCCACACGTGCCTAACTTCATTTCCACCTAACTCGGTGCGCAGCGCTCAGGTCCCTCCTAAGCTTCCCCCAGTCACGCCATCCCCAAAGTCTCCTAAGAGAATTCTCACTTCTATTATAATACTTCAGGAGACTGAGAGGAGCCATACAGCCAACCTGCGAAGCCACAAAATATTCTTTACATGTAGCACAATGGTTAAGACCTTGTAATGAGTTTAGGTTCAACCTCTGTCGCCAGTGTGTCCTGAGAATGAGAATGACCTTCAAGTTCCCCATCTGTGAGTCAGACATAATAATACCTACTTCACAGAAGATTGTGAGGAATACATATGATAACATATGTAAAAACCGGGCAAAGCTAAACAATACACTGTACTTCTTATAAAAGGATGCAAATTCATCTCTAAAAATAGAAAGTCTTTTTAGGAAAAAAGTTAGCCTGGGCGGAAGGGTGGTTTAAAGAAGCAGGGATTCTGGCTTAGTTTACTGCCTACTTTTTTTCTGCATCCTGACCTTTAAAAGACAGATTTACATGGATTAATCCACGCTGTTTTTTTTAGTTTTGTTGTTGTTGTTGTTGTTTTAATGCAAGAGGTTCCTCACCACACACAATATCTAGAAAATTACTGAAGCAGGGCAGAAGTATTCTGAAGGAGAGGAGGAAAATGAAACCTTGAAAAGGCATCTTATGTTTAAAATCTTCAGAAGAAACTGCTGCCTATTTATTCCCAAAACTTTGAGATGCAAAAGCAATGATGATGCAAACTGTAAAGAGCTTAGCCAGGTCAAGGTGTTATTACTGAAAGTTAGCACAGCCTAAAGACATCCTTTAAAATTAATAATGATAAACACCTGTAGGAGGCCCTCCTGAGGAAAGTGGCATGGAGGGGGAGGGTGGGTGCATTTGAGGGAAAGAAGAGGGATCAAGCACTTCTAAAACAGATTTTGCTGTGTTTCTAAGCCTATAGCAGCTATAGCTGAGTTTGCAAATCTTGGTGTGTCTGCCAAGGAGACACACCAAGTCTTAAGAATAATGCCCTAGTGCTTTCTCCCTTAGTGCTGAGTGATTTCAATACCACAAGTGCTGGTGAATCCATTCCAGGTTGCATGACCTCTTCCAGCCCTTTTTCAGGACTTTGGAATCCCGGCCAAGTCCTGGATGAGGACCTGTTCCTGTTTGGGTGGACTATGACTGGGGAGAGACTAGGCCCAGCTGCCGAGGCACCCAGGGCATAGGACTGTGACCTGCTGCAGAGTGGGACCTGTCATACTCAAGAACTAAAACTCCATCTACTGCCCTCACGTCTCCTCCGTGTTGTGTTCTTCCTCCTTTTGGTGGACTGTAAACGAAGGTGTATCTCCTTTCCAGGCCAGAGAAGGCAGCGTGCAGCAGCACCTGGCTCCAAATGACCTCAGTTCCCATCCTGACTGTCCACCTCGGGTCCCCTTTTTACCCTGAAGCGAGCCAAAACCTAGGTCAATGTCTTGCCAACACACACAGCATTTCCAAGTGGGCACCCAGAGTCTGTCAATGGAGACTTGCCCCAGGCTTCTCTGATCCAACATGTTCCTACTAGCACACCACGCCCCCAGCCTCATGTATAAACACAGGCTCTGACCCAGTTAGTGTCTTTGGCACCCAGAGTAGGTTTTCCAATTTAATTGCAAACGCTCAGGTCTGAAGGACTCGCAGGAGGGAAGAACACAAATGAACCGTAATGCCTGAGAATCCCTTGGAGGTTATAAGCTTATAAGCCTTTGTTATAAGACAAAATAGCAAAGTAATTAAAAGTCGGGCCTCCATGTGGGGGATGTCTGGGTTTGAATTCTGACCTGGTTTGGTAAAATATGGCCTTGGGAAAATTAAAGAAGTGGGGTTGTATGCCACAACATAAGTGGAGCATTTGACAAATAATAAGCCACTTGCTAATTATAATGTCAGAATTTCCATGCCCTTTCTTACCTAGCTCTTCAAGGGATTGAAAGATGCAGGAACTGGGCAAGAAGGCCAATGCAAAGAAGTAGGAAGCACCAGAACTAAGAAAGCAGAGAAAGGCATGAAACCCCCTGTGCCTGCCAGCATATACTTTCATTCAGAAAGCAAATTTTTATTGTGCGGTGCCAGGCACTGAACTAGTTTTCAAAGAGTTTTTGGATGTGTCTGGGGTGCTCCTAGAGCTGCAGGAAGAACTGCAGGGGTCGACTTTATTCACGTGTGTCCAAAAAGCTATTGCTAAAGACTTCTCCTGAGTGGTTACTGAGTGAGCAAGTGGTCACTTGTACAAACTGAGCCAGGCAGTGCAGCCTCTGCTACTGCACACATTAACAGGAGTTTCAGTCAAGGCCAAAAAAGAAAGTTCCAGAAGTGAGTGCATGCCTTTGGACCACAGTCTGTATGGAGATCGAGTCGTTGTCTATTCAATCCAGGTTTTGATACACTTGCTGATGATTAGACATCGGATTATGTAATCTGCAAGGAAAAGGAGAGAGGAAGATTTTACCGCCGATTTAAATGTTCTCATTTTTTCCCTTTGTGGCTGTTTTACTCGGCACTTCAGTTCATTCAATGCTGTTTAACCTCTGCTCAGCAAGAGTAGGGGTGGGAAGGGGGCGCTCTTCCCTACAGGACCCAGATGCCCCCCAGCTGCTCAGCGGAAGTAGGCAGAAGCAAGAGGCTAGCAGCTAGCGGCTGGACCACTTGTGCTGGAGTGGCAACCCACGTCCACAGCTCTGTAACAAACTGTCATGAATCCATTTTCTGAAAGTGTGTCCATTTCTGAACTAACCATCAAGAGAACAAACATGAAAAAGCAGTTAAAAGTCAGGCATTCAGGTCAGACGTCTTGAGTTTGAATCTGCCCTGGCTTGGTAAAATATAGCCTTGGACAAATTAAAGAAGTAGGGTTGTGTGCCACAACGTCAGTGGGGCATTTGACAAATAACAAGCAACAGCTATGATTACTGCCATTTTCACAATATTCAGAAGGTTGTGCAAACTGACAGAAGGGTGCCAAGCATTTTTAAATGTGTTAGATTAACTCTTAAATAAACCAGCAATAAAAGAGATGAAAAAGTTGTTCGTTGTGTGTCCTTGGGCCTAGTTGGCATGATAGAGGTGACTCCAGGCAGCTGCACTCTTCTCTGGAGCCTCTGCAACCCAGGGAGGTGCATCTAGCCTCGGTGACCATCTGAACCCCTAGAAATGGTCAACTTGCTGAAGAACATGGATCTACTCTTCACTGGGGAAATTGTGCCTACGGTGGCTCCTCTACATCCAGACCTTTCTAGGGAGGAGAAGGAGGATGTTGTAAGAGAAAGATTATATTAATTGAGAACCTCCTGTGTAGATGAACAGTTAATTCAACATTGTGATTTTTATGACAATTTCCAAGTGATGTCATCTTCATTTTACAAATGCAAAACTGAAGTGTTAAAAAGTTAAATTGCTCAAAATTCCATTACAGATTTGACTAACTTCAAACCTGTGCTCTTACTGTAATACCATGTTGCCTAGCTCTTAAATCTTGAACTCCCATGAAGGAAGACAAGCAGGGAATGAAGACGGGAGAAAAGGAGGAGAGGAAAGAAAGGAAACTTTACCACAGTTACAAGAACCAGTCTCCTGTAGCAGAAATGCATATAGCAGTTATTTAAGTTTTTTTAAATTCATGGCTCAAGATTCTTGGGCCAACTTTTTTTGTAAAAGCATAGTTTTATGAGTTACATCGGAGGTGGACGTGTTGCTGGGGAGAACCTTAGACACCAAAGTTGTGGCAGGACGGCACAGGCTTGTGTGGGGCTCATTCACGCTGGCAAACAATCTGAGCTGAGAGTTTCCTTATCGAAATCTCATCCAAGCCTGCGAATAGGAGGCTCACACAGCCCCACTTCTCCCTCTCACCCCATTCCCAGAACCAAGAAATACCATCTGGCGCCTGCGTTTTTGCACTTAGATAAAGTTTGGCTTTCCTGCCACGCTGACCAAGTTGAGCTTTCAGAGATCCCTGGGAAAGCGGGAAAACGGGGATGCGGAAGGGAGCAGAAGCCTATGGGGTCTGGGTTTCATCCTCCTTCTTGATCAGCGAACTCCAGGTTATATCTGCCCGGTTCGCCAGGGACTTGTAGGGGAAACACGGTATAGGAAGGCGGATAGAGAGTTGAATTTTCTCTCTCTGTTTCTCCACCTTGAACTTTGTCTTTTACAGAGTTATGCGGGCAGAGTTCTGTAGAAACAGGTTAGAATCAAGTTTCCATTGGTCTTGATTTGTTTATCATTCTAAATGGTAAAATGCATATAAAACCGGCAGCTCCAAACCACAGGCGTGCTTAAGGCGCGATTGTCGGCTTGGAAATGTCACAATGAATAATAGGGTAATGGACTTTTACGTTTCGCGCCATAAAGCCGGGAAGCTTTCCAGGCTGCCTTGCTTCATTTTGTGCTCCATGTGGCTCCTAATTTTTTCTCTCCCATCCTCTCTCTTATCAAACTGGAAAAGCTTCCCCTATTCCTTCCATACCGGACCCGGAGAGCTTACTGACGCTCTAGCTGGGCTAGCGCACCCGCTGAAAAGAAACACCGGGTCACTCATACAGACTCTCGGGCGCAGAACTTGGCTATTATTGGGTCTCCAGAACCGCTCGAGACAACTGGCCCTAGCTGGCCCATCAGACTGCAGTGAGGGATGCCGCAGGGCGAGTGGCGAAGGCCGGGTCTGTACGCAGTAGATTGAATTCCCGGGTGTCCCGCGAGAAGCAGGCTTGCCCAGCTGGGAAGCCCATCAAACCTCAGTCTTGGCCCACAGTTGGGGAAAGAACAGTGGGTCCCAGACGGAGGTCTTCGCCTGCTTTTGGCGACCTCACTGGCGTGAACAAACGCGCCGCTCTCTTACCCTCAGAAACTGTAGGTGGCAAGGTCTATAAAGGAGTCTGGGACCATTAAGTCCCAAGGTGAGTGCGTTTCCAGCTCTGCCATCTCTGAGGATTTATGCAGATTCTGAGCAGCGCAAGTTTTTGGGAAGAACCTCTAGACGCAGACTCCTAAAGACTTTTTCCAGATTAATATTTATAATGGTTACACGGGATGGACAAAAATCCAAAGACACCATCTCCTAACCCTGAACCAAGTGTGACATCCGCAGTTTCAGAGTGGTTTGAGTTGAGTTTTCATCTTCAGGGATCGAAGGAGTCGCCACCAGAATTCTGCCAGAATCTGCACCTTCTTTTGGTGGTGAAGGTCTCCCCATCCTCCACTGCCTCCTACAGTCCTCTGTCTGACTGTACCCTTGGCGCTGGTGCCCTTGAGGTGGACTGCAGGGGCCGCGGGCCAGGGAAAGATGGGGTCCGCAATAGCAGGGCGCTAGTACTGCGCCTGCAGGCCAGGGAGTCCTGGATGCCCCTCCTTTGACCACGTTTTCTCCCAGGCTCCAGCTGTGCCTCGCGCCGGTCTCCACTAGTCTGACCCAGGCGAGTCTCTAGAAGGCGGGCGAGAGGAGCCTGAGCAGGAGTATTTTCGGGGATCCGAGATTCCGGAGATTGCCTGAGCACCGCGGAACCTCCAAGTTAAGTTCTCTCAAACGTGTGGTTACTCACCGCGAGGAGCTCAGAGGCAAAGGGTTCAATACTCAAGTTGGTGGGGACTTTCTCTACTTAAAGTTATAATTTGCTAATTCGGATCTATTGCTTTTAAATATCGAGTTCCAGAGACCTCTGGCAATGCAGGCTTAATTTCATCCCACTGATGAAGGATGTTTATAAACGGCGCCTGCCGTGCGAGCTGAGTGTGAAAATATCAGTTTTATGCCTTTTGATAAGAATTGCCGAGATGGAAGGCTTATTAGACGATTACAAATTTCGCAGCTGCTCGCAGCCCAATTAGGCAGCTCTTCGGGTGAGTGGAAGCTGTGGGGGTCAGGCAGGGTTAGTGTTCCCCCGCTCCAGCCCCGGACCTCCAATCAAGGCCTGGCTCCATGGGATCTAGACCCCTTCCCTTCCACCATCGGTTTTTAGGGAGATATACTCTAGGCTTCCCTTGAACAGGAGAGGCACAGCCTGGAACAGGATGCACTTCGAAGTCTCTCACGCTGTCTTTCCCCTGGGCTTGCAAAAAGCCACGTAGTCCGCGGGTGTTGGTAGACACCTTGGGTGGGCCTGCGATCTCTGATTTTCAAATTTTCAATTTAGTAGGTAGGAATTGTCAGGACGCAGGCGATTCCTTTCCCACCTGCGGACACACAAGATGATTTTTTTGTTTTATCAGAGTCTTCATTCAAAATCGGAATCCATTGGAGTTTCGGCTAAAAACCCTCATTACCAAGACCAAACAAACAACCAAAAAACTATTCTGATTTTTAGCCCAAGCACCCTTGTAAAGTAGCAAGATAACTTTTCCTTTGCTCCAGCCAAGGATGAGCATGGGTAAGAGGTGTGACGCGAGCTCCGGGGAACAGGGCCACCATGAAGAGGCTATACATCCGTGTGCCCACCCCTGACAAAAGGTCAGGAGGCCTTTGGACCCCTGGTTGACAGGACGATCAGCCCTGGGATTTGTAGCAAACACGTCCCCCTCCTCTTGCACACTCGACCCCTAGCCAAAGGCTTATACCGCCCGAGACATAGAAATTGACTCACCGCCCAGAGGCTTACAGCTCAAGGCTGGGTGCGCGCAGGTGCACCGCGGGACCAGTCAGCATCCCTCAGAGCGCCTGGAGTAAAGCGAGGCCAGACCAATCTTTGAGGTCTTCTGCTCCTGTCTGACGACCCAGAAGCCTCTAAAAATGAATCATTTTCTCCACTCAAGTAGAGATAGAAGCTCTTAGATCAAGATTAGTATTTTGAAAACCTGATTGAGAGCCGCCTGATTAGGCGAGGGTGGGTGGAAAGACCGCATAAACACCCGTACCCCCGCCCTGCTTCCCTAACACAGCTCTGGGGCTCTCTGGATCTCCAAATGACCCTCGCGATAAATTCTCCTCAATAGTAGCCAGACAGTACCCCAGATTCACTTTAAACACCAACACACACACACACACACACACAATTAAATATCCAAACTAGACCTTCATGTTTAATTCCACTTTCAACGAAATCCTGCTCTATACACGACTTGATGGCGCCCGTGTTCTGCACGACTCTGACTTTCCATTCGGAAGAGCGGTCTCCAGAAGGATGCTATTTCTCCAAAATGCATTATGTGAATTGCCCCATCACCCCCAACACCGATTTTTCACTGGATGAAAAACACAAGTCTTTCTGGTTCCCACGCACAAGTTAGCTTTTTGAAAAGTCAGTCCACTCCAATCTTTCAATTTTCTAAGAGGGCATAGATTAATTATAGCGTCCTCCTCCCTTCGCTCAGTAAATTTAAACGACGTCTCTCAGAGAGGACCGGCAGGAGGATGGCTAATATAAAAACTTGTGCGCAGCTGCGCGAAAACAAAAACAATGGCGATAGGAAAATACTCAAGACTCTAGTGTTTATGAGAGAAAAATGCAATGGAGGAAAAACTAAATTTGCAGTGGTAACTCGGTCCTAGACTCTCTTACACAGGCTCACTTCAACACATGAAAGTCTACCTATCTCCTCCGCTAGCTGGCTACTGACTGATCTGGGGTCTGGGCAAGATCCTTTCGATCTTTCTCTTCTAGACAAATAAGGCAAGGAGATAAGATATGTGTGTATGTGTGTTAGCATGTATGTGTTACATATATATTTCCATCTAATTAAGCAAAATCCTGTGATTTTGTTAAAGGCATATGAGAAATAGACTCCTGGATCTTGTTAATTTCAGAAGTTTTAGTTTTTTTAAATGAAAAAATCATGTAAAAATAATATTTTAACCAAATTTGTCCTTCTACACTAAATAATGAAATAAAGCTCATGCTGTAAAGAGTCTTTTTAAACAAGCACACCTTCCAATCTTAATCAAAATTACGATATCCTGAGTACCTCCCTCCGCCGCTCCCCCACCCGCAGTCAGAACTTGAGGCAGCGGAAGACTGCTGCTAGGGCTTAAATTTTGTCTAGGAGATGAAAGAGCAATACTCATTAGCAACATACTTTTGTCTTTCTTGCAGACTTGATTTCAAATCTAGTCGCAAATCATAAGCTTTTTTGTTGCTCAGATGTTCCTTCTTTATCTTAATGAGAAAACTTTTCGCAAAGGGAGCGCGAACTGCTAGGTAAGTCGGCCCCTAGACTGCCAGGAGCGGTGGCGTTCCTCGGCTAGACCGGAGGGCTGCCGGTTTCAAGAGAATGACTAAAACGTTCAAGTCACCCAGACCTCCACTTCCCCTTCTGCTTGCTGCAGAAAGAGATGTAACCTGAATCTTTGTTTAGGTTTTGGTTGGGGAACGAGAATTTAAAAGTCATGGCAAATGCAGGCAGCAGATTTTTTTTAAGTCAACAGGCCATCCCCAATTTTTTTTTCTTTAGTACTAAACCTGAAGTCAGTTGGCGTGTCCTGATAAAGATCTTAACATGTAGAGAAGGCGGGTTTTTCTTAAAGAGGTGAGGCTATTTCTCCAGGAAAAGACTTTCCCCTACACGCCCCTTCCCTTTATGTTAGGTTCCACCCTCTGGAAAACAAAACTTTTTTTTTTTTTCTTTTCCTAGAGGGACAGAGCTCAGTGAAGTTGGGAAAGGAATTTTAAGAACGGTTCATCAGAAAGTGGTCAGGCCACAGCGGCCTCTTTGGACGAAGACACATTTGTAGCATTATCTTTCTCTCTCGGCATCAGCTTTTATTAGTGCATCGGGGCGGGGGAGGAGGGAGATCGACAGACACGGACAGCCTCTGACCCTCTGGAGTTGGTATGTGATAAGCAGCCCTAGCACTGCCATGTATTGGAAGAGCGATCAGATGTTTGTGTGTAAACTAGAAGAAAAGGACGTGCCGGAGCTGGCAGTTCCGCCTGAGAAGGTGAGCGAGCCGACGCCTGGCCAGACCAGCTGAATCGCAGCGTCCTTGAAACTCGAGTTGTTTGGGCTCCTAAACGAAGTTCAGAAACTACCTATAACTGCCTCATCTTCAGACCTGGCAATTTTTTTTTCATTACGTAGTAGCGTTAGTCAGTAATCATTTGCCCTCCCTCCCCAAAAGCTCACTTAACCTGAGACATGGAGACTGTAATTTGGGAGATGAAGCCTTGAGCCTAAGGCGCTCTCAGGTCCATGTGAGTCGTGCTTTTGTTCTATTTGCTGTGGTGATCGTGGCGGTCCGGGAGAGTGGGTCGGGAGGACCGGGCGGCTGTCGGGTGGAACCGGAGAGCCGGACTCATTTCGCTCTGCTGCCCGGGGACTTTAGCCAGCCCTGAGACGCACCTCCTGCTGCGGAGCTCCAGAAAGGCCTCCGGGATCCCAGGGCTGGCTGGGAGAGGTATTTTACCTAAAATGCCAAAAGAAAACCGCAGGACACAAAACTAGTCATTCGGTTTGTCTGAGTATATTGGGGAACCTGACAAGCTCTCACCTCACTCTGGAGGCACTACCTGTGGGTGTCTGGTGCTTTAAGTTTGAAATCATCTGCAGCCTGTCTGAGGGCCTCAGCAGGACCTGCGCGGAGCGCCTTTGACTTTCTCTTTGCTCCGAAGTCGGTTGCGGACACCGGCGAACACGGAGCTGTTCTGCTTAAACGCCCTTTGTGTGTGAGGACGCGGCCTCAGTGCAGCTACGCTGGGTCCACCGTAGGGAGCGCACCCCAGAAAGGGAGGGTCTTGCCAGAGGGTCCGGGAGGCCCCCAGGTTGCTATTTTGCCTGGTGCTTCCAGAGGGAGGGAGGAAGGGAGGCGAAGAGTCAGAAAAGTAGAAGTGTGAGCCTTTCGAGTTCGGGGGACCCAACCGCCCCCGAGCTAGCGTTTTTGGAAACGAAAGCGGTCTAAGCCCACAGACGCTGCGTTTTCGTTTAAGAACAAAACTCCAGCAAAGACTTGGAAACACTTGAATAACGCGCGTTGTTTCTTTAAAACATTTTGACCGAGGTTGGGTGAGTTCTTTTAATGGCACAAATTAAATTCAGCTGGATATTTTCCATTATTCGACCCGCTTTTTGCGCTCAAATCCTTTAGTAGCTCAAATAATCCTTTAGTAGCTCAAATGTTGACTTACTGAGCAATAAGTGGCAATTTACACCTTAAAGAAACGAGTGTAAATCACTCGCGACTCTAATTGCTGTAAGTTTACGAAAGAGCTGCTGGCTCGGTTTAATCTGAAGCATTTTCATTCAAATTGTCATCGGAACAAACACCAGGCTTCTTAAATCCCGCTGTAATTAGCTTTCAAGTATCCTATTAAACCTCTTCACCTTTCGGGCTATCCTATTCAAAAAGCCTCCTTTTAAAAATATATATGTGTCTTGCTCTTTTAATTGAGGTTATTAAAGAAATCAAGTTTCTTCCCCCACCCCCTCCTCAATCCTCTTTTCTTCTCTCCCACTCCACCTCCTCCCGCCCCGCACCCCCTTTAGCCCGGTGTGCCCCGCTCCGCGATGATTGACGTCTGGAAAGAAAGCTTTTTGTGCGGGGATGATTGTTATTAACTTGTTATCCCCGGCGGGGGGGGGCGGGGAACCGACGTGCCGGGGTGAGCATCAGGGACCCGGAGCCCGGGGAGCGCCGCAGCGCGCCAGGCAAGCCACCCGCGCTCGGGTGGCGGCCGCCAGCGGCCGGCGAGGGAGGCTGCGCGCCAGCCCGCCCGCGGCGCCCGGGCTCTGGCGCCGTGACGGCTGCACGCGCTGCCCCGCGCGCTGAGGGCCTTCATTAGCTCGCTCCCCGCGCGGAGGCTGGGGCGCGCGGCACGCTCGGAACTTTTGATCTGTTTTTCCATACTTTCTCCCTCTCCTACCCCGCAGTGTCAGGAGCTCATGTCGGAGGAGTGCGGGCGGACTACAGCCCTGGCGGCCGGGAGGACTCGGAAAGGCGCCGGGGAAGAGGGACTGGTGAGTGCGGAGGGGCTCGGGTGCTAGCAAGACTGGCCCTGGGGAGGCCGCGCAGGACGAGGGGCCGCGGTCCTCGCGCTCCTTCCACAGCCCAGCTGGTCCCTCAGGGAGCGGACGGAGGACGGAGGACGGAGGACGGGGCGGGGCGAGGCGAGGCGGGGTGGAGTGGGGTGGGACGCTTAGCTGGCCCGCGAGGAGGGCAGGGCGGCCGCAAGACTCCCGGGGTCCGAAGAGGTCAGGGGTCGGCAGACCCGGCGAGTGCATAGCCAGAGCTTGGACTCGGGGAAGAGGGCGAGAATCGTAACCTCAAGAAGCTGGGGGTTGGGTGGCCAGGGGGAAGCGAGGGGAGGCGGTGGGGGTGCCCCTTTGGGTAGGTGGGATGCGAAGGGGAGCAGGGGTCTAGAACCTCCTGCGCCTGGCGGCTTCCTGCAGGTGAGCCCCGAGGGAGCGGGGGACGAGGACTCTTGCTCCTCCTCGGCCCAACTGTCCCCGTCGTCCTCGCCCCGGTCCATGGCCTCGGGCTCCGGCTGCCCCCCTGGCAAGTGTGTGTGCAACAGTTGCGGCCTGGAGATCGTGGACAAATACCTTCTCAAGGTACGACAGGGCCTCGGGCGCGAGGCCCATGGGGTGCGGGGGTAGCGGGAGCTCTGAGAAAACAGAAATGTTCCTCCCACCAACCTTTCCGTTCAAGTTCTGGATGGAGGTTGTAGGCTTTCACGGAAAATCAGACCAGTTTAGGGCAATTCATCCAGTGGGATAAAGTGAGAAGAAACCCCAGACTCTTCCTTGTCGTTGCAAAACAGCTTATGTGTGACACATCCTGGTCTGGACGCGCCGGATGCGTGTGGATGCGTTGGAGTCAGCTACCCACTTGTAGTGGAAGGGAAGTGGAAAAGCCCTTGTCCATTCTGAGACAGAAACCTGCTTTTTTTTACCCAGCCCCGGATCATTCCTTTCTTAAACATCTTTGTTCCCTCTAAACTGACTGTGGTCTCTCCACCCCAGTAACGCCCACGCCCATGCCTGGTTAGAAGAATTTTACGACGGTATGTATTAACTGATTCCCCTTTGCAGTGTCTCTTGGTGAGAGTCACTGTAAAGTAGCTTAAAGGGTCTTTTACGGACAAATTTTAAAAATACAGCCCCATGGTTTTTACAGCTACCTGAAGCTTTTACAAAGTAAACGTTTATAGGAGCATTTAAATAAAAACCATTTCAATACCTTCCTCCTCTTATTAAAGTTTAATACTTTTAGGGCACTCAAATGCTGTTTTTATGTACTCTCCAGTGCTTGGGGAAAATATGGAAATTGATGTAAAGTTAGACACACCCAGCCTGGGAAGAAGTGTTTCAAAGTGGTGGTTTGAGAGCTGATTGTCTTAATTTGTTTTACTTTTCTCTTAAAATATTGTGGGGGAGTTTTGGAATAGAAATTTTGGCAGGCCACAGTTATCCACCTCAGTGCAGACAGCATCATGGTCCCATGTGTCTTAATCAGAATATCATGGGGTTTCAACTTAAATAGCTTTTTAAAACCACTATTTAAAATAATGGTCTCTCCTATACTGAATTAGTAGCAAACCAGTTCACTTTCTATTCTCTCCCCACCCGGAGTAGGTTTTCAAAAGGATTAATTATGGAGAGTATATGTTCAACAATCTTGTTAGTGGGTTTCTTTAAATTTCTACCTCAACATACAAAGCTGCTTAGTCTGTAAAATGGGCGTACTACCCTATAGATAAAACCTCGAGGAAAATGCCAAAAGTTTTGGTAAAAAGATTTAAAAATGAATAAATTCATCTGCTTTGGTGGTTGATTCTTAAAGCTTGCAGATTAACATTGGCTTTCTCTTTAAATCTGCATTCTTAAGATTCCACTTTCAGTGTTGCTAAAACTGAGCCTTTTGGATATTGCAAAATCATCTTTTGGGTTAAAACTAGCTTCTTCTTTTTAATGAGCCCTCTCAATAAGTAGTGTAATCTGTAAGAATGTTTCTAAGTAGATCTATGAACATTCTAACTCTTCACAAAAGAGAAGATACAGAAGGGTTATGATGAAGTGACATTTAACACACCCTCTGAAATAGTAGTTTGTAGTGTTAATGTTGTATATATTTATATATATTTGTATTGCATAAAAATCCAACTTATTTAAGTGAGTTAAATAAAGCTTTCCTTTGTAATAGGGCAGGAGTCCTCTCAATGACGTCTTCCATGTACAGTGTTATTCTGCCACATCTTGTATTCTTTAGTGTGTAAGTTCTAACTAAAGTTTGATACTATATGATTAACAAAAACTGAATTATTAACTATTTTTCCATTTTGAGTACTTCCTGCAGATAAGTTTGAGTTTAGCTTGAGTCTCTGATTTAAAAAAAAAAAAAAAGTTAGACCTAGTATAGAAATATTATTTGAAGGTGTAACTAATACAGAAAAACACCATCTTGTGAGGCAAGTAAAATGGAGTTAGAATAGAAAAGTATGACAGGAATTGGATGCATCTATTGCCTCATATGATAGATACTTCAGTACTCTGTCCTTCAGGTGTTTTCTATGGCTTGGTTATATGTTTAGACGTATACAAATTAGATCAATAGTAGGTTTATAGTCTCCAGAATCTCCTCTCTTCACCTTAGTTTACTCCGTGGCAAAGAACTGGAAGATAAAGGGACATTTTAGGAGGAAAGTAAACTTTGAGAAAAGGTGGCAACCAGGTCTGGCTTTAGGAGGGAGTAAGAGAGAGGCCATGGCTCTTGCCCTAAAGCCTTGCTTTAAAAACAAAACAAAACAAAATCCTGAGTAAGACTGAAATATAGAAAGCCCTAAACAGTGGAATTCTAAAGGAAGCCTGTTTTTCTAAACTTTATACTGGTTGGTCCCATTTTTAGGAAAAAAATATAAGGAAACGACTTCTTCCAAGAGAGTATTCAACATTGTTAATATTATTTATTCCAGTTTACTTGGATTTCTTTCTTATTTTAAATACTGTCTATAGTGAGCATGTAAGCTCTAAGTTCTTGTAAAGAAAGACCAAATCTTTTAAAATGTCATCAAAATGAGACTCTCTTTAATGCTTTGGAAAGAGACACAAAACTGTAATTAGAAGTCAGTAAAACTTTCGGCTTTGAAGCACTTTTTATATGTTATATCACAGAAAAACATGTTGGACAGTACTAATTTGATAAAATCATTGGATACGTAGTCTTTATTATGAAATAGTCATGCAAAAGTCATATCTCACAGTTATTTACTTTCCTATTTTAATCATTGGATCCATTTTTAGGGTATAATTGGTGTTTTTATATGTTACTGTTCTTTTACATGAAATTTAAGTATAAATCAAGTTCTTGTGTCCACTTAACAAGAGCAAACTTTGGGAGCCTGCATTGTATGCAGGCCAGTTCTATCTAATACACAACTTCAAACTCCAGGACTAAAGTTGTAGTGCTTCTAATATGATGGCAACAGTTTAAAGTGAGAGTAATTATGACTTATTACCTGAATTAACAATATTTCTTATTATTATTTAGAAGGTATAAAATACTGGCCTTATTAGACACCATCTTATGTTTTACTACTTGAAGTGGAAGTGAAAAACAATGTGTGGGTGCTATTTTAGAACCACTTATGATTAGATTTATTTTTTTCTCCTGTAGCAAAATCAGTAAGCAGTTTTACCAGTATACTTTACTACCTACTTCTGTTGTTTCTGTACAGCTGTTTAATGTTAGAAGAAAGCCCAGGCTTCTGCTACATCAACATTTAAATTTATCTTAGCAATTTCTGTCTTGCAAGGGTAACTATCTTACAAAGCTGCTTTTTCACTTTCTTTATTGCTGTTTAGTGAGTATACAGTTTATAATGGTTTAGCCAAAAAATAGATTGAGTAGTATGTGTTTTGTCCTCTTTAACTACGAGGTTTTATGGTGGGAAGAATTTAGTAAAATATATGTAGGACTTTAAAGTGACCAAAATGTTCCCTGTGTTCATGAAGGTTCCATTTAAGAAAGAAAGAAAAAGCAACCTGAATTCTTCAAAGGAATAAAAAATATATGTAAACACAAAATGTGGCATATATTAGTATAATTTTTTGGTTGAGGTCTAAAAGAATATATTCAGATGCATGTTTACAAAAATGACATCTTTGGGATGAAAACATTCAGAGCATGTGTTAATATATTCAGGGCCAGTTTTTCAAATTGCCCAATACACAAAGCCAGTGAATACTTTTCTTAAGTATGGTATTACAGTGGCTTCTCCTCCCTTCACAGGTGAATGACCTATGCTGGCATGTCCGGTGTCTCTCCTGCAGCGTTTGCAGAACCTCCCTAGGAAGGCACACCAGCTGCTATATTAAAGACAAAGACATTTTCTGCAAACTTGATTATTTCAGGTATACTATGAAGCTTTTTCTTTGTAGAAGCTTCAAGAAATTATTATGCAAAGAGACTTTTGTAATAGGCTTTTTCTTGTTCAGTTTTATTTAATGAAGCCCAGTTTTTCTTATTTAATAGATTTCAAAATGAGGGTCCTTTCATGTTTGAGGTATAATTTGTATTAAATAAGCATGCTTACCCTTTTTAGGAATTCAGTAGACAAAAGTTAATTTTAAATAATATTTCCACTTTGGGGAGTAAAAGTTTGAGGCATTACAAACAGGGAAACTTTTTTTGCTGTGCATAGGTATAAAGTATGAAATACAAGATAACTTATGACAAAGCCCTTGTTTGGTGGGAATGGTTAGATGAAATAAAATCATTATGGGGGAAAAAAAATCAAGGTTTTCTTATGCTTTTACCCATTTACCATAGAATGATCCCTAGTTATATACCCATAAAATTCTAAGGGTTTGGACATGATAAACCATGTTATTCAGAAGCATTGACCATTCTGGTATCATAAATACACCAAATCTAATTCTGCCTAAAACTATTTCTTTTGTCCGATCTTCAGTTTCTGAAATTATATTTAGATGAGATATAACATTTTCTCTGTGTGATCTCTTTATAGTTTAAATGTAAGGTTTCTTCCAAGATATAATTCTGTATGAACAGCTGTCTAGAAATTAATTCTCAAGAATGACTTTTAAAAATTACAACATTTTTTCTTTATTTTCTAAATGAAGAAAAAATGTTCATTTTGAAATGGGAAAATTAATACTATATAATGAAGGTTGTAATACTACATATGTTTATACTACATTTCAAAAACTGATTTCAAGGAGTTTAGTGATTAATTTGAATAAAAATTGCTAGGTAATTTAAAGTAATTTATGAAACCCAGAGTCTTTTATAAAATCACAGAATTTTATAATTACCAAAAAGGTATATTTATCAGCAGGTTTATTCTTCATTACTTCAATGGTGGTAATAATTTGCTTCCCCTTTCACTTAGGATAGGCTAATCTTAATTTTTTGTAGGAACTTTTAAAGCCCTTTGAAAAGTTTGGTTTGAAAGATTGGACAAGTGGAAGTCTAGTTCTTTAGGATTTTTTAACTCCTTGCTTCATGTTGTATTATATTCTGAAATTAATCTTCAGGATTCTGTTTTTCAGAGTAACTAAACAAACTGGTGATAGCTTTAAAGATGTATCTATCAATAAATAGACATTGACTAATCTAGTGTGATTTGGGCATGCCAGGCCACGACTGTGATTGTGTTAGGAGACATGACAAAGTGTCCAGTCACTCAGGCTGTAAGAAAAAAAAAAGAAATGTTTACATATAGCTTTGGCATTTTAAGATTGACCTGCATTTAGTGTCCACTTAGGACTCTGAAAATTTAGATAATATTTCCTTCCTCCTCTGGATAGCAATACAATAGCTTTTTCACCAAGGGAAACATTTCTGACTTTTCCTTTCTCGGCCACCAAGGTGAAGAATTTCAGTTCTATACATTCTTTGATAATTTCAATATTAAATATTTACATGTTTTAACATCCTAAAAATGATATTTAAATCATTTTCCAATCATTTTAACTTGGTTTTAAGAAGTCATTATGTATATCTTCAGTTTTTCAGTATAAATATAGTCAGCATAATTTTGTACTTTTAGATTTTCAGTCTGGATAATATGTGCGTTTATCTTAAGTAAATTTATAAATGGACTGATATTTGATACAACAAAAAGGATTTTAAAACTCATATTTTAAAAGAAAACCTCAATCTTCTTTATAAGAACAGAGAAAAGGTCTTATTTATATAAACAACTTTGAATTGTGACTCTATCTCAACTTGACTGCTTACCATATTGACTTTTAGAAAAATAATTGACTCTTGTTTCATTTTCAAAATATTTAAATACTTAAGATTATTTCAATGGGGCAACATAATGTGCTAGTTTAATATTTGACTGATGAATATCTCACCAGGCATTAAAATCTTTACCTTCTACACCTCTATTTAATGTAGAAGGTATGGAACTCGCTGCTCTCGATGTGGGAGACACATCCACTCTACTGATTGGGTCCGGAGAGCTAAGGGGAATGTCTATCACTTGGCATGCTTCGCCTGCTTTTCCTGCAAAAGGCAACTTTCCACAGGAGAGGAGTTTGCTTTGGTAGAAGAGAAAGTCCTCTGCAGAGTGCATTATGATTGCATGCTGGATAATTTAAAAAGAGAAGTAGAAAATGGTAAATATGTACTTAAATACTTTTGAGTCTTTTGAGACAATGAATACAAAAATAAAAATAATTTTTCCTAAGATCACTTAATGCATTATTTTGTACAATGTATAATTGTAGTAAAACTTACTAAGTACTCTACCGTTCTTGATGGTCTCTATTTGTTTGTTTACAAGGAAAGCCACAGTGTATGTGTAAGTTTTGTGCCATATTCTCAGGCAGCAGCTTTGAGTTAGGGTTTTGCTTTTCTTTTTGTAAATAGTTTTCCTGTGTTTGCTGGGCCTTAGATACGTACTTCTAACTTTTTGAACTTTTCACTAAATATACAAGCCAGTAAATGGAATATTTTTTGTGCAGTATATCTGTAGTATGTTTTAAAACTTAAGGGGTTTTACAGTCTAACAAAACATATACAATTACACGAAAAGCCGAGAGATATAAGAAACCTGTTATTGCAAGATGGGTATACCCATTTGAAGTACCAACACGTATAGTCTGTTTTTTAAATACAGGTAATGGGATTAGCGTGGAAGGTGCCCTCCTCACAGAGCAAGATGTTAACCATCCAAAACCAGCAAAAAGAGCTCGGACCAGCTTTACAGCAGATCAGCTTCAGGTAAGCATAACAATGAATTTTTGATTTTTGAAGCCCCCCCCCACCCCAAAAAAGGCAATCTCCATGCTGCCTAAAAACATTTTTATGTGTTCTAAAAAAATTAGCCTATGTCTTTTATAAAAACTAATTTGGTGAATATATGAAAACATACTATTGCCCAAAAATGTTTGACAGTATTTCTAGCATCATAATATGATATGAAATAGTCATTCAAACTTTGTTTCCCTGGGGTCTATTGCTATCAACATCAAAGTGGAAACAAAATGTTTTGTTCTGACTTCCTGATAACATCATTCTGAACCAGGCATTTATCTTAATACCCATAATTGCAATGAAAGACAAAATATTTTGAGACTCTGAAAAGAGACATACAGTATGTGAGTCTATGGGATGCTAATGTGTTAGTCTTTTTAACAAACTGCAATGAGTCATTTGATGAACACAATTGTATGGTTTTTGAGTAGGAAATAATTGAAAGTGACTTAATGTAAACAGAAAACTACTGGTTGACTACAACTAAGCAGATTCCTTTATGTTTTTAAAGGTGATAAAGGTAGTACTTCTATAGTTTGATGCTAAATATTTATTATGTCCCCTGAAATGGGAGTAATTTTTTTGAGCTTAGTTGCCCAAATATGATTGTCATAAATTTGATTTATACAAATTGTCAAAATAAATTACTCCTTGCTTCATATTTAAGTCCACACATATATAATGATTCTTGCTGGCATTTTTACAGATAATGAAATCATATTTTCTAAAAGATTAATGTGGCTGAGGTATTTGTTACATGTTAAGGAAAAGTAACATTTATTGAACACCTACCACACTGCTGGATACCTTATATGTAGTATCCATTTTAGCTCAGACTTTAAAGGACATTTATGTAGTGTTAACAGATGAATAAAAGTAATTTTTTTCAAAAATCACATGTAGTATTCTAAGACCTGCCAGTATTTAAGATGGATAAAAGTGTTTCAAGAGATAATTTTTATTTTGAGAATGACTTAGAAATCTTGATGTGACACACATTCCAAAGGAACGTGGCAGTGGGAAGCACTCTAGCATTAAAATCTAGATCCATTCAGAAGAATCTTCCAAATGGATGATTGTTTTAGATTTCTGAATTTAGGCATAAAGTATGTGGTCAATAAGTAATAAATGAAAGATAAGGCGATTAAAGAAATATCTCTTTTTGAGCCTTGCTTTCTGGGTTCTTGACTGGATTATGATGAAGGTCACACAATGCCCTAAGTCAGAAAATGTGAGTACTTCTGAGAGACCTGGAAAAATCCTCAGTCATTAAAGGTGTCTGAGTTAAAACAGAATCTCTAATACAACTCTGTTTTTACAATCGTCTGTTCCCATGAAGGGCTGGCTATAATTTTAATAATTACAAGGTTGATAACTTTTATTTGATATAATAATTTATTAAAATTATAATTGTGAAAATTTGAAACCACCGTAGATAGACACTTCTATGAAAAGATAATTGTAAATTCTAATTAAATAAAACAGGAATAATATTTGCGGAGGTCTTCTTATGCCAAGTCCTATGCCAGGCATTTATCTACATAATCTCCTTTAACTTTTACAACAAACCTCATTCAAGAATTCAGGAACTCCTCAAGGCAAACCACCAAGGGAATGGCAGAGAAGAGATTTGGAACCTTCTCCTCCAACCTTTGGTCTCTTCATTTTGCTTGATCTTCCAGGAGATCATGAGTGGAACTCTGTCTTATCAAAACTCCACTTAATAGCAGCAGAAGTTTAAACAAAAGAGTGAGATTTTGAATCTTGTAGATAGCTTTATGGTTAAGCTGCATAAATATTTAAGCCATGCATTATGGTATATAAATGTGATCTGAATCATAAGTTTTAAAAACTGTATATCAGAATTATAGGTTTTAAAAACTGAAATCATTTGCTTTCAAAGTATATTCACATTCAATATTTATTAGCGTTTATCTTACAGAAGGGGTGGCTGAAACAAATGAGATACAGTCTTTGTCCTAAAGTGGTTCTTTATAATTTAGGAATCTGAAATAGCTGTAGATATTAAAAACAAAACAAAACACCTTGAATCATTTATTTTAGCCAGACCCTCTAATAAAGTCAGGCAATGTGTATCCTGATTGTCAAACTGTTCTACCTTTCAGAATGCTGAATATTTTCAAGTAGAGCTTAAATTTGGGAAGATAATAAAATATTACATGTGACCAGTGAGTACATCAAGGCTATCTAGTCATTACCTGCTTTGGACAGAGGAGAGTTAAAATGGAAGAGATAAATAAGAGAATTTTCTAAAATTCTTTAGAAATTTATGGGGAGAAAAAGATAGTTTAAGACTCAGAGGACATATTGGCAAATATATTTCAAATACTGTCCCATTTGTAGAAATGATATTTAAGAAGTTTATGCTAATATGATGACTGGCTTATTGTAGGTAGAAGCACTTATTTAATGTTTATTAACATTAAAACACCAAGGTTAGCTCCTTCTTTAGTCTGTTTTCAGATAAAGTTGGTCAGCTCCTGCTATGCAGCCTCCTGAATTTTCTAGTAGATCTCCTGGGCTTAAAATGATGAGTGCCTACAGAGGCTCACTACTTGTCCATGTTAGAAGAACATGGAAAAAGGGTGAAGTAGGTTTTAGCAGCATTAGTGCCTAGAGAATAGTGAAACTAAGTAGAAATTTAAAGGACCTCTTTTTTTCTTTTTCTGTGTGTAAGACTAATCATTGATACTATTGAAAAGAAGAACAATCATCTTACTTTTCTTTTAGAATATTTCAGTTCTAAATGATCAGAGTTGTTTTGCTTTACTCTTTAATGAAAAATTACTTAAATATAATTTGGTTCCATTGTTTAATTTGTGAATTTAAAAATGCATTTATGAAAAGCATGCAGTTTGTTTTGCAAATTATTAATAGTGACATTACAAATTCCTAAATCTGTTCAACTTTTTCCTATTTGAAAAATTAAAAACGTAATTTTCATGTTCTTTTTCCCTTTGGGATATTATATGTCCAGCTGCATAGAAACACAGCTCTATTTTCACAGGAAGATGTCAAAATAACACATTTGGAGTAGGAAAGAAAGAATAAAGTGAACTGAGCAAGAATAAACTTTTAAGCCAATTCTGCCCTTCTTTAAAAGCAAACATCCACGTTCTGTTTATAGTGATCTGTAAATACAATATAGCTAGATGGGAAGTCAAGAATATTTAATTCTAGAAGGGTCAGTAGTCAGAGAGAACTAAGTAAAATATAATTCGTAAACCTCAGAAGGCTTCCCAGAACAGCGTTGGCCTTTTTTCTACACTATCTTCGGGTTTTCCTTGTATTGTCAAGTTTTATTCCGTCACAAACTCTTAACATACTCTCTGACAGAAAGGGAGTTTAATTAACTCCTAGGGATATGAAGATTAAGACATTCCTTTTGATCTCAAGGAACTCACTTTCCACTATGGAGAGTAGATTTGAAAACAAATTATTTAGCTACCCTGTGACAAGTGCAGTAGCAGAAGAAAGCATTATATCAGGACCATAGTGGAGAATGCCATTAATTTTGTCTGCTGTAAAGATTGTAGAGGCCAGCAGTGCTTGAGGTCTTTAGATAGATTGGTTACTCACATCCTATGCCAGCAGACAAGCACAATCCCATTGAGTGCCAAACTCCTTTCTCTCATTCTTTGTAATAATACATTTCTTACATTGTGTAATTCTTCCCTTAGTTGACTGACTTTTAGTAATAAAATTCAAGTATCTCTCTTAATTCTCATAATGATTCTCTTTTCTGAAATAATTCAAAGTTTTTGGCTTATTCTGGTATTCTCTCCCACTCTACTCTTCTCCCTTTACTTTTTATTATAGGTGGTTATTGGCATATCAGTATCTTTCTGCCAGGAAATTAAAACCAGAGTTTTGTTTCATGTCTCACTATCTCTTAGAACTTGGCATAGTGGTTTCAATACAAAGGTTTACATCAGAATCACCTGTAAGATTTTTAAATATATACATGTTTAGACCCTGGTAAATTCTTATTCAGTGGACTGATGGGTGTCTTTTTTTTTTTTTTACATAGAGCTAGTGCTCAAAACTATGATGGGGTCATTCCAATTAAATAGAATCCTTTTGTTGATCTGTGTACTATTTGCAGATGAATGAAAATTGTATTAGGGGCTTTGGGCCTCTGTAGTATTTTATTAAGTTTTTGAATGTTGGCAATTTTTAACAAAATGGAAAAAAAAAGAAACTCCTGCTGTTTGACTTGTGGGTTATAAGAATGAAAGAAAAGAAAAGATGAGCTTATTTTTAAAGGTGAGCATAGCTGAGAGACAAAGTTTTATGTTGAAATGGATTCTTTTTAAGTTCTCGGCATAGCAACTTGTGTGTAAATTTACAAAATATGCATTCATTTTCACTTATACATATTTCCTCATACTGATTTTCAAGTTATAAAATAAAAGTATCCCATGTTCTTGTGCATGTCTTATCTCTTATGATAAAAATGCAGGAAGAATGAGCTGCTTGTTTTTAGCAATTTACTACTTACATGTTTTAAACAACAGGTTATGCAAGCACAGTTTGCTCAGGACAACAACCCAGATGCACAGACACTCCAGAAATTGGCAGAAAGGACAGGCTTGAGCAGACGTGTGATACAGGTGATTATTTTACTTTTTTTTTTTAAGATTTTTAAAGATTGATATCGGGTCTCCCTATGTTGCCCAGACTGATCTTGAACTCTTGAGCTTAAGTGGTTTTCCCACCCCAACCTCCCAAAGTAATGGGATTACAGGATGAGCCACTGTACCTGGCCACAGGTGATTAATTTAAAGTTCAGTCAAGAGAAACTAAAAGTTCTAATTGTGGTTTTTATAAGTATGCATTTTGTGTGTGTGTGTGTGTGTATAGAAATGTGAAAACATTAATTTCTCATTTTAAATATTTTCCCATTCTAAATCAATTTTTTAAAACCTAATAATTATCCTGCTTGGGCTAGGCTGCCATTTGTCAAATCACTCTTTTACGCATCTTACTTCATTTAGTGCTCACAGCAGCCCTAAGATCCTCAGGCTAAAAAAGTTCCAAGCTAAATCTTGCTCTAAGGTCAGTGTATTTTCCTGCTTTTTCTATGATTGTGTGTGTGATGGGTGCTGATGGCCTTTACTAAAGATCCAGGGAGAGGAACTGGTGTGAACAAAGCTGGGAAGTGACGAATTAGTGCAAGTTGATTGGAATGTAGAGTTTATGTTTGAAAATCATGGGAAATGAAATCGTTGAAGTTAGTGTTGGAGAGGCCCGTGAATGCAGAGTTCTCTTCTGAGCAAGTAAAAGCCATGATATGAGATTTTGGGAAGAAAGGGTTAGTGACAGCACGTGGGAAGAATTGGAGTTGAGAGTGGTTAGAGAGAGGTAGCAGCTTAGTTGAAATGTGGGAATGCCCAGCAAAGTAGTGTGATTTTGTTGTTGCTGTTTGATTTTGAAAAGACACTTAACTGGGGTAGAATTCATTTGGGAAACTTTTTGAAACAGGGTCATGCTGTGGCCTAGGCTGGAGTGCAGTGGCGCAATCACAGCTTACTGCAGGGACCTCCTGGGCTCAGGTGATCCTTCCACCTTAGCCTCCCAGTTAGCTGGGACCACAGGTGCACACCACCATGCTGGCTAATTTTTAAATTTTTGTAGAGACAGAGTCTCACCATGTTGCCCGGGCTGGTCGCAAACTTGTAGGCTTAAGCATTCCTCCTGCCTTGGCCTCCCAAAGTGCTGGAATTATTGGCAGTGAGCCACCATGCCCAGCTGTGAAACATTTTATTGACTGACCACTGATGCCAGATGATGGATGCTAGAGAGACAAAGATTTGGTGACTGTAATGGGGAAGCAGAGAGGAGTCAAAAAGTCAATGACTCAGCCAGGCTCAATGGCTCACACCTGTAATCCCAGCACTTTGGGAGGACAAGGCAAATAGGTCACTTGAGTCCAGGAGTTTGATAGCAGTCTGGACAACATGTCGAAACCCTGTCTCTACCAAAAAAAAAAAAAATTAGCCAGGCTTGCTGGTACGTACCTCTGCAGTACCAGCTACCTGGCAGGCTGAGGTGGGAGGATCACCTAAGTCCCAGAGGTTGAAGCTGCAGTCAACCATGATAGCACCACTGCACTGCAGCCTGGATGATAGAGTGAGATCCTCTCCCAAAAAAGTCAGTGACTTGTAAATTTGAAGTCAAAGTAATCATGGGAATGGTGCCATTGACAGGAATGTGAAAGTCAAAAGAAAGCTGGGTTGGAAATTGGGAGGGAAAGGACCCTTATAGTTGTGCTAATTATGCGGTGATGGTGGCAGTTGAGTATATAAACAGGTTTTTGAAGGAAGGAGCAGGACTCAAGCAAAGAGATCTAATGCCATGAACTTGGATAATATCCTTTAGAAAGAGATCATGGGGTATTAAAGGTGAAGAATGGGTTTTAGAGAGAGCAGGGTAAGAGGTTCTGTTTAAAGGGGGACGTAGTAGCAGCTAGAATTGAGGAAGGAGTCAGGTGGAGAAGCAGCATGGAGGCTGAAGAAGTGGGTGAATTCAAGAACAAGGTGGCCAGCTGTGTCAAGATTATCAGAGTGATCAGGGAAATGGAAAATTATTTTATTTCATTTTTTATTGTATTTTCCCAGACAGAGTCTCACTCTTTTGCCCAGGCTGGAGTGCAGTGGTGCCATCTCAGCTCACTGCAACCTCTGCCTCCTGGGTTCAAGCAATTGTCCTGCCTCAGCCTCCCAAGTAGCTGGGATTACAGGTATATGCCACCACACCCAGCTAATTTTTGTATTTTTAGTACAGATGTGGTTTCACCATGTTGGCCAGGCTCTTCTCAAACTCTTGACCTTGTGATCTACCTGCCTCAGTCTCCCCAAAGTGCTGAGATTACAGGCGTGAGCCACCATGCCGAGCCGGAAAATAATTTTAAATAACACTGGAAGTTCAAAAAATTAAAGGAATGAAAGCAAGTAACCATAAAAGGTACAATGAAACTAAGGGAGGAGAAAGGTGAATATTTTCATTTGCACATACTATATTTTGTTTCTTAATTTGGGTGGTTGATACACAGGTACTTATTTTTCCATAGGCCCGAAATGTTCTGTAATTAACAAATCATCTGTACAAAGAAGCAGATGGAAAAGACCTGATGGTACTGCAGTTTCTCTAAAGACCTAGGTTTCCCAGTGTTTTAATTGACTGCAGGGTAATGAGGCTGTCTTAGGAGACAATTTCCACCACCTCAGCACTTTTCAGACATCCAGATTATTGTGCTTACTTCAGAGTGCCAGATTTTAAGAAGGGATTAATAAAGAACTAATCTGAAAAACATAATACCTTAAAGGCTACCAGGAGTGTGAAAGATTTAGATCATGCCATAATATTAAAGGAAGCAGGGATATTTATCTGGAGATAAAGCCAGGAGGAGATGGTAAAGGAAAGAGTAGTATCCAGAGTAGGGATTTTTAAATATTTGTGGAAGGCTTCCCTGCGATAGAATGTAGAAAAAGGCACCAGTGTTCACACATAATGAACTTTCTCATTATTGAAAGGCTACACAAATGACATGGACTACCAATGAAGATAGTGAATTTCCTATACCTGGGAGTGCAGTTTTCTTTGAGAAGTAGTTCAGACAATGGGGTAGAGGTTCCCTCTAATTTAAGACTCTGTATGTTCATGACAATAATAGCTTCAGGTAAGTCAGATGCATGACTTATGTTTTATACTATTTTGAAGTTGGAAGCAAAGAAGGAGAGTTTTCTTAAAGCTTTTCATATTTAAAGGACTAAGGACCACAGGCAGACACCTGTCATGTAATTTCCAGGTATTTAGGTTACTAGTATTATGAGCAAGTTAACTTTGTCCTATGCCCTACAATTTGAAGAATAGATTTTGGATATTGAGTTTTAATATGTAAAGGTTGGACGTTAAATATTTTTGATATGATTCCAAAGGAAAGAGTACTAGCATGCATATGTGTATATTATTTGTATCTATACATAGGTTTACTATATGTTATAGCACTTCAGAGTATTTTTTTAAGAATTAATTACTTGTGATCTCAAATAGTAATCATACTTTCCCTCAGCCTTCTTCCTAGCATTGGGCACAATATTTTAGAAAGGTAAGAAAAATGAATTTTTATTACTAGACCTCTTCTAATATGCAAACTAGGTCACCCAAAGATTAGGGGGAAACAGTGGTCTGACACATGGAGAGTTTTACATTTCCTAGTTACAAATATGCTTAGTAAGACATTTGTAATGAAGCAAAGTATCATTATACTAAAGTCGAAGAATAAAGATGAGTGATTTTTCCCACACACACTGCATCCAGATATAAGAGCTGTACACATACTCTTTCAGATATAAGTGAATTATGACTTTTATGTTGTATAGAGACAGAGTAAAATTCTGCTATTTCTTCCAATTAGTGTACTGGGAATTCCCTTCCATATTAAGACTTACATCATTTTTTATTGCTACATATATTGAGCATAGTATAGTTTATTTAGTTTGCAATGTTTCACTATCATAAAATGCTGCCATGAGCAACATTGTATATCTACCTTGCATGCTTGTTCAGTAGTTTCCTTAGGATAAATTTTTGGAAGTGAGATTGAGCCAAAAGATAAAACACTTGTAGGCCCTTTATACAAATATGAAATTTATTTGCCTTCAAGAAAGTCCATGCAACTTTATTCTGCCAGGATTGTTGCATAGGTACACACATGGCAATCTGGTTTGCTGCCTCCATCCCCCATCACCTACATCTGGCATTTCTCCCCAGGTTATCCCTCCCTGACCTCCCCAACCCTCCATTGTCCCTCCCTTGGCTCCCACCAACAGACCCCAGTGTGTGATGCTCCCCTCCCTGGGTCCATGTGTTCTCATTGTTCAACACCCACCTATGAGTGAAAACATGCGGTGTTTGATTTTCTGTTCTTGTGTCAGTTTGCTGAGAATGATGGTTTCCAGCTTCATCCATGTCCCTACAAAGGACACAAACTCATCATTTTTTATGGCTGCATAGTATTCCATGGTGTATATGTGCCACATTTTCCTTGTCCAGACTATCGTCGATGAGCATTTGGGTTGGTTCCAGGTCTTTGCTATTGTAAACACTGCCACTAT